>JAJIBD010010440.1:0-29657 GCA_021461705.1 Cryptotis parvus
CACACAACACGCTCCTTCCTGCTGAGCCCTGTCTTCCACTGCCCTTCCACTACCTCAGCTACTAATATGGTGCTCAGGGGTTGTTCCTGGCTCTGCACTCTGGAGTTACTCCTGGCGATGTGGGGAGAAGGGAGGGTGGACACCATTGGGCATGCCGAGGTCACACCCGGTCGGCCGTGTGCAAGGCCAGTGGTCTCCCTCGCTGTACTGTTGCTCCAGCCCCCGATAGAAGTATTGGGGGCTAAGTTTTATATTTCGCTATTAAAAACATGACCCGACTTTCACCCTGATTGCGACTGGGTTAGCAGTGTGTTCCTAGCAGAAGACTAGTTCTCCTGAAAGGGGAACAGCTTCCAGACGGCGGCTGCTGAGTGCGCCGTACCGACTTGGCTTTATCGTCTAGGAAATCATGGATCGGATCTACAAGAACGCCATGAATAAAGTGAATGAAATGAGCACATTTCAGCGCCATCTCTTTATTCTGGCCTATAATTACAAGATGGAACAGATTTCCAAAGGGAAGAGCACGCCACTGTGTGACCGGTGAGTCGGGCCGCTGCTGCTGCTCGGCGATGGAAGTGTGTTTACGTTAATGCCCCACTTGACAGAATCATTGTTGCACATTCATTTTACTTTTAAGTCAAGGGAACTCCTTTTAAAACCTGTCTAAAGTAACAGTACGAATAAGTTTTTAAATTGCAATGTTATTTTATAATACCACTTGCAGTTTTCTGTTCTTAATAAAGTGCTTTATATTCTGGGGGCATAAGATTTTTATTGTTTTGAGAAATCACTCATTGTGAATAGTAAACCAGGTGTGAGGAAATGTTCCTGCTTCTGTGCCGAGTGGCAGGTATTGCCACAGACTGTCCAATACAGTGGGCCCCCCACTTACATTACTGTATGTATATATTGTATATGGTTTTCATAATTACATAAGACTAATTGCTCTCGAAAAGCCTAGCAAAGGTTTTTCATAGTATGAAGTGATGCCCACAATTAAAATACTACTTGAAAAGTTGGTGTTAAGACAAATTGTATATTTATTTGATGTGCGTTTTAAAATTGAAGAGTCAAAACAATCGCGATCAGGAGCACTCTTGGGTGTGTGGGTGAAGGACGTGATTACACTCACAGTCTCCCTGTTTTACAATTGAGAGATGAGAGCCTGAGCGATGGTCGCTGCTGGTGTCCCGGTTCGAGCCCTGGCACTGGCTACGGGGCTCCCCCCACCCTAACTCCCAGCCCCTGCACCCACCAGGAACTACTGAGCTCTCAGAGCTGTGAGGCGCCCCTGAGCACTGCTGAGGAGGGTCCAACATGAAATAAAGTAATTTTGGAAACTTGGGCCATAAATACCTGTGCTTCTCATTCTGTTTTCTTCTCTCTGAAAGCTTAATTTTCCGGAAAGTTCTGAGCCTGCTCGGTGGAAATACTCGACTGCTCTTATGCGGAGGGGGGCCCTCTCTCCGCCACCACGCAGCGGTTCATGAATATTTGCTTCTGCTGTTCCGTTGGTCAGGGCTATGGACTCACTGAATCCTGTGGGGCTGGAACCATTACGGAAGGTAATTGTTGATGCCTGGGCGTAGCACAAGAGGGAGAGCCAGCAGAGGCTGGCTCCCAGCTGCTGGCCTTAGGGAGGGAAGGGCCGTTTTCTGTAGTTACAAAGAGTAACTTCGGGCATTTGTGTCGCGGACTCATGGTTCATTCATTCCCAGTACTGGTAGTTCCAGTGCCAGCTTCAGAATGGAATTGTGATAGGCAGTCATTCATCTTCAGCTTTTTAATAATTAAAATCTGCTATTAAAATACTGAAAACTGACATTCTAGAGAAGTTTTTCAGCCACTGTTCTCTCCATCAGTTACTTAAGATTTCCTTTTTGTATCGAAAAATGAACCTGTTTTTGGCTGATTGTTTAAGAATGTACCAGACTTCAGGGACAGAGCAATATCCGAGCAGAGAGGGTGCCTGCCTCACAGTCCATCCAGCTTTGATCCCCAGCATCTATATGGTCCCCGAGCTCCTCCAGGAGTAATTCCCTGACTGCAGAGCCTTGAGTCAGCCCAGAACACCGCCAGATGTGGCCTCAAACAAATAAGTAAACAAAGAATGTGTCAGATTCCATTATAAAAATGTCAGGGAGCAAGTTCCCTTGAGTGTGGGGCCAGTGTGTATGCCTGCAGCAGGCCGAGGGGCAGTTTCTGGAATCCACCTGTGTTCACCTGTTGCCTCTTGTCGAGCGGTGGCTGGAGCCAGGGGTCCCTTGTGTGGAGACCACAGTTGCGGATTGCACACCTGCAGATCAGACTTGGTTTTTAAACACTCACTTCAGGCCAGGAACCACACAGCCTGGCACTCCCAGTTTTGTTACCTCTGTTTTGAAGGGTCTCCTGGGGATACCTGAACGTTGGGCTGAAGTAATCATTTTTTTGAAACTTGGGAAAATGTATTAACTGTTATACTCAACTGCTGTTTCTTATTTAGTGTGGGACTATAACACTGGCAGAGTGGGAGCACCGCTGGTCTGCTGTGAAATTAAACTCAAAAACTGGGAGGAAGGTAAGAAGCCGCTTCACTGTGGGGTACTAAATTAGGCCATTTTAACCTTTTAAACGTAGAACCCTGCTTCATGTTCATCCCTTATTTTGTTCCATATTTTTTACATATTATGTTCCATACTTTGGAACAAAATTATCTACTTCTCATTCTTTAATAATAGACATATTTTATCTCGAGCAAATTGATGAATAACGGAATGTCAAGTGATCAAGTGAACAAATGCTTTTATCTACAGCTCTGCATACATTTATCTTGCTTGTTTTAAAAGGTCATTTTGAGGAAATATCGTTGTTTTTCTTAAATGAAGTTAGGAGTGATCCTAACTCATAGATAAATCAGAACATTTATTCTAATAAACTGAAGGTTTATTTATTTTTTTTCTTTTTTCTTACTCTACCTATATGCTTTAGCCCAGAATCACAGAAAGGAAATTTACAATTATTTCATGTTTTCTGATGCTATATAAATGAAAAGTTAACATTGTTTAATAGTTTTAGTAATGTTAAAATTATTTATAGTTTATTTGGGTGCGCTTCTCTCACTCACAAAGTAAAAATATAGGGTGTTTTTTTTTTTTTTTTTTTTTTTTTTTGCTTTTTGGATCACACCTAGCTGCTCAGGGGTTACTCCTGGTTCTGTGCTCAGGAATTAATCCTGGCGGTCTTGGGCACCATATGGGACTCTGGGTGTCGAACCCAGGTTGGCCGCGCATGCAAGGCAAATGCCCTACCCGCTGTGCTATCGCCTCCGACCCCCAAAATTTAGTTTTTTTTTTTTAATTCTATTATATCACAGTGAGATAGACCATTAGAAAGCAGTCCATGATTGGTTTCAGTCATACAGTGTTCCAGCACCATCCCTCCACCAGTGCCCATTTCCCACCACCAATGCCCCCAGTTTATATTACCTAACCTCTGTCCCTCTACACACTTGTGGTAGATTCCAACCATTGGCAAGTCCTCCTGGCCCCTGTTTTGCCTGGCCTTGGATATTAGTCTCATAATAAAAAATGAAGATTTTTTTTTTGACATGGGAGCCAGAGTAGTACGCAGGGTGCTTGCCTTTCTTGCACCTGGCCGACCCAGGTTCTATCCCTGGCATCCTATTATCCCCTGAGCCCTGCCAGGGGTGATGCCTGTGCAGAGGCAGTAAGACCTGAGCATCGGTGAATGTGGCCCCAGAACAAAAACAAAACAAAAATAAGATTCTGTGTCTTGGAAAAAATAGATAAAAAGAAATGAAAATAATAGATTTTAATGTTTGAGTCTTATTTTATGCCTCCCAGCAGAATTTGTGAGATTATGCAGTAAATAGGGATTCATTTTGAAATAAATAGCTAAGATTCATATTTAAATACTAAGAACTAAGCCTTCTAAAGTATCTTTATTTCATAGAGGGGTTTTGTTTTTTTCATTATATGCATAGTTTAAGGGCCAGAGCTAGAGATTAACAGGTCAGGTGGTTCCCTGAGACCACCAGGAATAACCAGGAATACCAGCTGGGTGTGGCCCCCAAATAAAACCAAAATTCATTATTTAATATTCATCAAATCATCTTTAATGGAACTCACCTCTGCAAGTTTTGTAATTCTTTTCAACAGTAGATGGGAGATGCTGGTAGTATTTAAAAATACTTTATTGTACCACCGTGAGATACACAATTACAAAGATGTTCATAAGTGTCGGGGGGCGCCGCCGGGGTCCCCAACAGTGCCGGGAAGCGAGTTCCCTTCTACCTCCGAAGCCGGCAAGGAATGGATGAAAACTCAGGAATCCGATGCAGTTTTAAAAAGGGCTTTACTATTACAGGTTCCAAAATACAATCCAAGAGCAGGGAAAGCCTCCGGACTCTGCGTTCCCAGCTAGGCCCCAGCCAGGTGCAGGCTAAGATGGCTGCCACCACGTGTTGAGGCCCAACAGAGAATGAAGAGGACGGAGAAGCAAAACACCAAGGGAAAAAGGCAAAAAGGAAAAAAAAAGAGAGCGAGCTTCTTTCTTGCAGCTTATTTTATAGCTCGAATCCGCCTAAACTCCCCAGCCCAGCCCATTGTGGGCTGGGCTATCTAGGGATGAAAATTCAAAGCCTCCCAGCAGAGCTGGGATTTGCTGCAAGCCAAATGTAAACTTCTCCTGGCAGGGTCAAATGCCTTCAGGTAACTTCTCCCAGCACCTCACCCAATGTCCTTTTATATGCTAACGTTTTGAGCAAGATTTGCCAGGAAAATCCACAGGGTAGAAAAAAGGGGCTCTTAGAGGAGTCCTGCAACACATAAGATGTTCATATTTGGGTTTCGGGGCATACAGTATTCCAGCACCCATCTCTCCACCAGTGCCTGTTTCCCCACCACCAATGTCCCCAATTCTCTCCCCCTCCAATAGCCTGCCTCTATGGCAGGTTCTTTATCTCTTTCTCTTTCTATCTCTTTCTCTTTTCCTTCCCTTCCACATTGTGGATTACAATACATACATTAAAATGATGTCATGTCTTTTTGCCTGTATTTAATGCTCAGTTCTAGGTTAGAATTAGCACTTTTGACAATTATTGGCACACTGTTCCATTCTCTGTCTTACCTAGCCTCTGATTCCCACACGTTTGTGATATTTCCACCTTTGACAAGACCTCCAGATCCATGCTTTATCTGACCTTGGATCACTATCACTATCGTCCCGTTAATCGTCTATTTGCTAGAGTGGGCACCAGTAATATCTCCATATGTCCTGTCTCCTGTTAGTAGAACCCAAAGGCATCCGCTTGCTCTAGGAACATAAAGAGCCTCAAACCATTATATTAGGTCACAGGGAATGACCTAATATAAATGTTACTGGTATTTGGCATATCAAATACTACATGATCAGCTTGCCAGGCTTGCCGTGCGGGTGGCATACTGTTGTAGTCACCTCTAAATAAAGCATTTATTGGTGAACCGCTTGGCCGCTAGTGGCCGCGTGAGCCAGGCTGTGATAGTCTGGTCTGCTGGGTGGAGTTGTGACTAGAGGGAAGTCGAGATGTGGAAAATGGCGGGCCCCATGGAGTAGGGAGGGGGTCATCTGGCTTGCTGTGAGGCTCTGCTGGGGTGGCAGGCCAGGGCTAGAACCCGCCATGCCTCCCGGGCGCCTCATGAAGCAGCTGGGCACAGGGGAGCAAGTAGCAGCTCTGCCCCATGTCTGAGAGTCTCTGGTTCAGCATACCTGGGCCGGATTGAAAAAAAAACTGCTGCAGGGTGGGTGTGGATGATCCGGGCTGTGATAGTCTGGTCTGCTGGGTGGAGTTGTGACGAGAGGGAAGTCCGGATGTGGAAAATGGCGGCCCCCATGGAGTAGGAGGGGTCGTCTGACTTGTTGTGAGGCTCAGCTGGGGTGGCAGGCCAGGGCTAGAACCCGCCATGCCTTCCGGGCGCCTCACAAGCAGCTGGGCACAGGAAGAGCAAGTAGCAGCTCTGCCCCATGTCTGGAGAGTCTCTGGTCTGTTGTATGAAAGACGGGAAATACAGACCTTGGATATTGGTATCATGAATATGTACACACACACACACACACACACACACACACACACACACACGTCGCCATGCAAATAAATGCAGTCATTCTATATCTGTCTCTCTCCTGGGTAATTTTATTCAACATGATCCTATCCATGTCCATCCATTTATAGGCAAATTTCATAACTTGATTTTTCCTAACAGCTGCATTGTGTAGATGTACCAAAGCTGTGTAGATGTACCAAAGTTCCATTGTGTAGATGTACCAAAGCTTCTTTATCCAGTCATCGATTCTCAGACACTCTGGTTGTTTCCAGATTTTGGCTATTGTGAATAATGCTGCTATGAACATAAAAGTAGGGATGGTGTTTCCAGTGTGAATTTTTGACTTCCCAGGGTATATTTCCAGGAGTGGTGTGGCTGGGTCAAATGGGAGTTCAATTTCTAGTCTTTGGTGGAATGTCCATATTGTTTTCCAGAAAGGCTGTACCAGCCACAGGCCCCCCCCATTTTTTTCTTTTCCTTTTTTCCTTTTTTTTTTCACACGCACTAAGGTACCCTGCACCAAATAAACTCCGCAGTTCCAGGCCAACAATGGATGCCAGTGTCAACCCTTTTCCTGCAAGGCACATGCCCACACCAGATGCTGGTATTTTTTCTT
Source organism: Cryptotis parvus (assembly GCA_021461705.1). Lineage (NCBI taxonomy): Eukaryota > Metazoa > Chordata > Mammalia > Eulipotyphla > Soricidae > Cryptotis > Cryptotis parvus. Next base: position 6,703 of record JAJIBD010010440.1, read on the forward strand.
TTTAGCTCAGTAGTTTGAAAATCATAACACAGCTCACTACCTGCCTTGCTTCCCTTAGGGAACTGATTGGATTAAAATGAGATGTGCTTATTAGAAGATAACAGTTTGAAATTTTCACGTGTTAAACTGATAACTGAATTAACCCCAACTTAATTTTTTTAAAGGTGGATACTTTAATACCGATAAACCACACCCCAGAGGCGAAATTCTTATTGGTGGCCCAAATGTAACAATGGGATACTACAAAAAATGAAGCAAAAACGAAAGCTGATTTCTTTTGAAGATGAGAATGGTCAGAGGTGGCTCTGTACTGGGGACATTGGAGAGTTTGACCCTGATGGTTGCCTGAAGATTATTGGTGAGTTACTGCGTGCGGGTTTGAAGGGGCGGGGGTGATTGCTGAAACAGTTCACAGAAGATAGATGGTGTATGTAGAGAAGCCGTTTAATGATAATAATAGGTAGCACGTCTGTTGTATGAAAGATGGGAAATACAGTTTATAATGGAGATATGTTAGAAGTGTTAGGATGATGGATTCTGTGATCTCAGGCAGTCAGCAGCAGTGACCTTTGTAATTTGTTAGATATTATAGCATGGAGGGGGCGCTTAGGCCTTGCCGGGGGTGGGTTTGATCCCCAGCAGCCCGTATGGTTGGCTCCTTCATTGCAGAGCCAAAGTAAGCCCTGAGCACCCCGGGTGCCCAGAAACAAAAACAGAAGTCATCCTCTAGTAGGAAGACAGTCAGAGGGCTGGACACTGGGCACGAGACACCTGCCGGGGGTCCCTCGCCAGCACCTCGTGTGACCAAAGAGCAGAGCAGGGTCATTTGTTAATGGGCATTCATTTTGTGAATTCTGTTTTTCTGGTGTGGGGGCCACACTTGGCTCTACCAAGGCTTACTGCTTGCTTTGTGCTCAGGGTCTCCTCTGGTGGTTTTCTGAGGGCATCGTAACTGTTGCTGGGGTGAAAGCGAGTGTCAGCTGCAGCCAAGGCAGCCCCCTCAACCTTCCCCTGCCGTCTCCCGCCTACGGTTTTGTAAATGCTTTGGTCTAGAGTCCACAGGACAGAGCTTGAGTCGCCCGAGCTGTTCCTTGCCTCTGTCAGGGCTGATGCGGCAGCTGGGGCCGGGGACAGGCTCACGGTGCTAGAGCACACATGTGACCGTGTGATGCCCGCCATGGTCCCCTGACACCAGCAGCCAGGCTGAACGTTGCTGGGGGCTTGGGGGCAGCGGTGTCCATTTAAAAGGCCCCCCCCCCGTGTCTCCTTTAAGCTTCTGTTTCAGTTTATGATGTTGATAGTCACGCCCAGTGAGACCCTGGCAGGGCTAAGGCTCTCCCCCGCCCCCCCTAGCTAGCCGTTCCCTCCGGCTCACCAGGGTCTGGCCACAGGGCCTCTGCTCCTTCTCCTCTCGCTGCACTTTTGTTGCCACATTGCCCCCACCCCCAGACCCCCTTCCCACTACCACTGTGTGGTCACCGAATGCGTTTCTCGTGAGCGCTTTCCACCCCAGGGACAGCTTTGTCGGGGCCCCAAACCGGGTCCAGGGCACCTCTGCCTGTGGTCCTTGCTCCCCTGCAGGAGCCCCAGCTGTGGGACTGGTTTCCCTCTGGTCTTCTCCAGGTGGGTCCCCACTCTCCAGAGTCCGTGGGGGCATGAGGTGCTGTTTCTGTGAGGGCTCACCAGGAACATCACCAATGGTGGCTCCTGCACTCAGACTGATTTTTAACGCACAGAATTTAAATGGAGACGCCAGCGGTGCAAAAAAAGGCACTGACTTTAGCTCAAGAGGTGGGTTTGTCTTGACTTTTAGTAACTGTTGCCCTGAATTCGGTCACTAACTCATGACTGGCTGAGGCAGCAAGTGCTGCTGGTCCCTGACCATCACCCTCCTCCCTCCGGCTTTTCTGCACAGATCGTAAAAAGGACCTTGTGAAACTCCAGGCCGGAGAATATGTTTCTCTCGGCAAAGTAGAGGCAGCTCTGAAGAATCTCTCGCTAATAGATAACATTTGTGCATATGCGAACAGGTAAGAGAATTCCTGCTGTGGGCCTCTGGGCCTCCTGGGAACCCTCCCTCCCTCACTGTCCCCTCTGGCCACAGCCTCTGTACAGTCCCAAGTGCGTCCTCCTCCTACCTCCCTCGGTGTTTGTTTGTGTTTGTGTTTCCTTTACGGTTTCTTTCCCACAGCGTTCTTCCCGGTTGGAAGGTGATGGAAATCACAGTTGTCCCTTGGTCTCCCCCTGCTACCCGGCTCATTGCATGGGCAGCCTTTTGGGCAGCTCCAGCAGGACGGGGGTCATTAAGGCAGTTGGGGGGGTGGGGGTCAGAGAGCCTCGTCAGCTTTGCAGGCCTGGGGATCAACATGTGAGTGGCGATTGGACCCGGTTACTAACTCCTGCTGGAACGGGATTTTAAAGAACCAGCGATTATTTTCTTGGGAAATGTATTGGAGTTTCTAGAACGTTATATTGCACGGAGTAATCATTCTCCACGTTATCAGTTCTTCTGACTGGTGTCAGAATTTTCTTTTTTAACAGCAGTTGATAATCATTATGGAAAAAAGAAAAACCCAGATCCACCGATGTAATTTTTTTTTTTTGGGCGCTCACACCCAGCAATGCTCAGGGGTTTCTCCTGGCGGTGCTCGGGGGGACCATATGGGATGCCGGGGATAGAACCCAGGCCGGCCGCGTGCAAGGCAAACGCCCTACCCGCTGGGCTATCGCTCCGGCCCCACAGATGTAATTTTTAAGGTACACCCCAAGTCACTCCAGTGATTAGCAATGCTCCCGGCCTTTAGTTGGCCTTGGAAAACTCCCTTCAGCGTAGCACCGGGCCTGGCTTTGCTCAGGTGGTCCTGGGTGCAGTTGCCATTGCAGCTGGGTGCCGGCTTTGGCCGGCATTGTCCGCGTTCTGTCAGCGTGGAAAGGGGAGGAAGCACGAGCACTACCTGGTCAGAGTCTCTGGGGGCCCGGCTTTGATTGGTGCTGGATGTTATTTTTACTTGGCCTGTGATTGCCAAGTCTCCGCCCCCCACCACACACACACTCTGAATTTTCTAGTACTTGTTTAAATATGTTATGTGGCACCACTAAAGTTGAAATCGTGACATGTCAGGCCAAGATTTGTCAGGCGTGGGACCTATTCAGATCTGGCGAAATGTGGCGAAGTATTCCTCGTGTTTGGTTTTACTTGGAAATAACCCTGAGGCGCTGGTCTTGGTGTCCTCAGGAGTGGCAGCGGCGGGGTGTGCCTTCGGTTCCGTGCAGCGTGTCCTTGTGTTTCAGTTACCACTCCTATGTCATTGGGTTTGTGGTGCCAAACCAGAAGGAGCTGACGGAGCTCGCTTCGGAAGAAGGGGCTGAAAGGGGCGTGGGAGGAGCTGTGTAACAGCTGCGAGATGGAGAACGAGGTCCTGAAAGTGCTTTCTGAAGCTGCTGTTTCAGGTGAGTGCCCGGCATGCCTTGCCAGAGACCAGGCTGCTTCATTCCCTGCTGGCAAAGGAGAAAACAGAATATCCTTTTTTTTTGGCTTTTCACGGGCAGTGCTTAGGGGTTTCTCCTGGCTCTGCACTCCAGGAATAGCTCCTTGCAGTGCTCAGGGGACCATAGGAGATGCTGAACCCAGGGTTGGCTGTGGGAAGGCAAACGCCCTCCCTGCTGTCCAAACCAGGTGTCTTCAAACCCGTTTTCAAATCTTCTGTTTCTAGGAGACCAAGAGACCAAGTGCCAGAAAGTTCTTGCCTCCTGGGTTGTGGGGAAAGAGGGACATTCCCCCAGCCCTGCATAACACCCGGCTCTGCGCACACACAACCCCCCACACACACACACACACAACACCCCACCGCCCCCAAATCACCTCTGTTTCTAGGGGCCCTGTACAGCTCCCTGGCCATCCCTGGCACTCAGAAAATGGCCGGCCTGGGAGCATTCTGCACTGCAGAGGTGCTGTTCCGCTGGCCCTGAACATACACTACGGCTCCCCTTTGCGTGCGAGGCGGCTCTGAGGGTAGTTTAATATTAGTGGCTTAATCGAAGCACCTATACCTTCTGAGTCATCAGCTTTGTGACTTTAGAATGCATTTTATTCTTGTAATGCAAGGCAGAAACATGTGACTTGCATGTAACCAGATGGAATCATCTGACCCTCCACTTCCATTGTTATGTGTGGTAGACCCCACGTCAGCTTGAAGACTTGCCTTTCCTGCATTCAAGTAACCCAAACCCTTGCATTGATGATAATTGAATATATTGATGAGTACCATTAGAAACCTGTGTGATTTCTCAGTAGGAATAGTGAATCAGTGAGCATAATTGTGAAGTTGAATGCTTTTCAGTAACATTTTTTCCTTCTGTGTATTATAGCAGCTCTACTGAGATGTAATTCATATATGTTACAACTCAGCCATTTAATGTGCAGTCAGTTTTTAATATATGTATGCAGAATTGAACAACTCACATCCCAGTTTTAGGACATTGTCCTCACCCCAGACAGAAATCTCATGCCTATAATGTCCCTCCCCAGCCCTCCCAGGACGTGGACCTCCATAGATTTGCCCATCTGGAGAGTTCATTTAAGTAGAACCAGAGAGTGTCTGCTCTGTGCGTGGCTCTGGTTTCTCTCGGAATGTAATGCAGTGTTTGTTCTTCCTTTGTTGATGTAGTGAATAATCCAGTAGCAAGTCATTAAACTTCTGCCGTTGTTGAGAATTTGGAATTGTACAGCCTCCACTGTCCATGCGTTCACTTCTTTTATCTTTCTCCCCCCTCACCCCATCTCAGCAAGTCTGGAAAAGTTTGAAATTCCTGTAAAAATTCGTTTGAGCCCCGAGCCGTGGACCCCGGAGACTGGCCTAGTGACAGACGCCTTCAAATTGAAGCGCAAAGAGCTGAAAACCCATTACCAGGCGGACATCGAGGCGGATGTATGGGAGGAAGTGATGGCCTGACCACCGCCTTCCTCCTCCGTTGGCTGCAGGGAGCACAGAGCAAATAGGAAAATACTTGAAGCGCACATCTCCGGTGTGAGGCAGTCTCCTTCCCTCTCTTCAGCCCACACTGTCTCTTCTCACAGCACCGCCGTTTCTAACTGACAGGGTTAGTAAAATGTTAAGACAGCAAACTCGTGTCTGTCTCTTCTTTCTTGCCCTCTCCAACTTGCATTTCCACGCAGGACTGCACTGGTCAGCATGAGGACTTTCTGAACCCTATTGGGGAACAGTACTTTTAAGACCTCAGTTTTTAAGACATGATTTATATGTTCTGTATAATGTTCAGTTTGTAACTTTTTAAAAGTTTGGATGTATAGAGGGATAAATAGGAAATATAAAAAATTGGTTATGGGGGAGGGACTTTTACTTACTGTATTTAAAAAGGCAAGGATGTGAAATTATGTAAATTTCAAATGCTTATAAATCAAATCATTGTTGAACAGAAGATTTGCTCTGTAATTATTGTCCTGTATGCATTTGAGAGAAATAAATATACCCACACTTATGTTTTAAGAAAGCGAGACCTTGTGAATATATGCCTGAACATTTCTACTTTATGTCTGTTTTCTAACTAGAAGATAAGAAGCGCCGTGGGCATGGAATAAAGTACTTTATTTCATAGTAGTTCTGTGGTGAACCAGAACGCTTAGTTTTGGAACCACCTGTGCTCCTAGTAGTTCTGTGGTGAACACGACCACTGTGGCTGTCCTAGTAGTTTGCCTTCAGAATACCTGGTCTTCTAGTTAACTACTGAAGCCACAGAGTAATTCGGGTTGAAAGGGAAGTATTTCTGAAAGGACAAAATTTTAAAAAAATCGACAATTCTGTTTGATTTATCATTGAGAATAGTGGAGTTGTCTGTATTTGACACATTAACTTCCGTTAACGTTTCCATTAACACATAAATGGAGACTTGTTCTGTGCTACTCTCCTCTCTGGATCGTCTCATTTAGATGTCTTTGTGGTGGTGGTTATGGGGTGGTAGGGGCTGCAGCGTGCGGGCGAAGCCTGGGCCTCACACCTGCAAGATGTTACGTGTGAGCCCCAGCCCCGGCGCCTAGATTCAGACTAGGGGCATTTCCTGTTAGGCTGTTGGTGGGTGTGTGGGAGAACGAGGTCCCCCAAATCTTGTCCATCATGCCTTGAAGTACTGGACCAACTAGGCTGACCGGGTCACTGTTTGGGCCCAGAATGCGGCATTGTGCCAGGGGCTTCCAGGACAATCTAAAGGGATTTATGAGTTGGCCCTGTCCTGGTGTCAACACCTGCTGCTGCCCTGAGCCAGAGATGCAGTGTTGAGGGTAAGGTTACCTTACATTCTTAGCTCCTTGGTCCCCCGGCACTGCCCAAAGGGACCCTGAGCTAGCCCTTGAGCTCTGCCAGATGTGGCCCAAAGCACCTAGCAGCTCCCCTAAAAATGATCAAAATGAAACTTTCCCTTTCTACTCGAATCTTTCTACATTAGAAAATTAAATTATTTGGAATCTTTCTAATCATGAGTTCAGATTTAATTTATAAAACAAGACAAAGTGAACTTTTATTTTTTCGGGGGAGGGTTGTTCTAAGAACCCTGCTTGTATGTTGATTCTTGCCGTTTTCATATGTATTGTTATGCCGGCATTATCAGGAGTGTATACTATACTAATTCTGGTGCCAAATCAGGATTGTCAAAAATTACTGGGGGTCAGAAAGATGGTACAGTGGCTAAGGCCCTTGCACGTTGATGGCCCAGGTTTGACCTTTGGCACCAGGAATAAGCCCTGAGCGTTGTTGAGTGTGTGGTCTGCAAACAAGAAGTTTTCTTGTTCTTGGTATGTCTGGGGTGAGCCAGTGCCTTATGCATTCAAGGCATGTGCTCCACGGCAGAACTGTGTCTCCAGCCTTCGTCCCTTCTGGATTCTCATAAACACCAAGTAGGAGGCAAAAGGAAACATGAGGAGGTGTGAAAGTAGATCTCGCTAGGGTAGTGGTGCGTCAAGACGTCCAGCCTGTACCTTGTACCTGATGATCTGACATTTACGGTGCCCCTCGCAATGCGCTGTTTGGTCTTTATATTAGGTTACATTGTTCTGAATGTTTTTCTGCCGTTCTGAATGTATGAAGTTTGGAAAAAATTGCCAAGAGGAATGAAAATAAGAATGAGACGGGGTGGGGGCCGGAATGATAGTCCAGCGGTAGGGTGTTTGCCTTGCATGCGGCCCACCTGGGTTCAGTCCCCGCATCCCATATGGTCCCCTGAGCACAGCCAGGAGTAACCCCTGAGCATTGCCAGGTGTGACCCAAAAAAGCAAAGAAAAGAATGAGACCACTATCATGGGTGGTGTGATGTGAAATTAGTCGGGGTGGGTGGAGAGAAATTGTTAATGCTGCATTGTCTTTAGAATAATTTCAGTTTCAAAAGTAGTGTGTGATAATTGTTTAGTTTGCAAAGGTGTGTATATGTGTTGGTAATTGTTTAGTTTCCAAAGTGTGTGTGTGTGTGTGTGTGTGTGTGTGTGTGTGTGATATTTGCTAGTTTCCAAAGGTGTGAGTGTGATGTTTGTTTAGTTTCCAAAGGCACATGCGAACACATGCATGTGTGTGTATGTGAGAGAGAGAGTTGTTTAGTTTCAAAAGGGGTTGGGGGAACCCCAGGCTCCATGCATAGAGGGAATGTATTATGTATTTTTTCTTCTCAGCCACATCCCTGGCTCAAAAGGTTTTGTGTTTTTTTTTTTTTAACAAAAAAGTGTGAAATGAGGAAAGAGTGATCAATAAGCCCAAGCAGAGGAACCAGTGATTCTTCATAGATACATCTTTAAAACATTGGCTTAGTCAGCAGAGTCTGAATCCTTTTCTGGTATTTTAGTCTGAAAATACGTGTTCGTTGCTATAGCAGGAATCTTAAATGAGAATTCCCTTTCCAACAGGTTATTACTGTTTTACCCAATCATCTTTTAATGTCTTAAAAAATATATTTCAATATTACCCGTTCATAAGGGAAATGTTGGTTGCTTTTTAAAAAATTGTTATTTCAAATGAAACCCAACCCAGTTTGCAAATGTAATTCTAAAAAATATTTGAACTGGAGGTATTTGGGGAGGGAAGCTTTCAGGCATTGCAGAGGAAACTGCTGGGTTTAATACAACTGAAAAGAGACTTTTAAATTATATTTTTATTATTATTAATATTATTATTATTATTTGCTTTTTGGGTCATTCCCAGCAGTGCTCAGGGGTTACTGTGGCTTCTGTGCTCAGGAATTAACCTTGGCAGTGTTTGGGGGACCGTATGGGATGCCGGGAACTGAACCTGGGTCTGCTGTTGTGCAAGGCAACCGCCCTACCTGCTTACTCAGACCCCTGTTAATGATCCTTGTTTTTTTTTTTTTTTTTTTTTTTTGGTCACACCCGGCAATGCTCAGGGGTTACTCCTGGCTCTGCACTCAGGAATTACTCCTGGCGGTGCTCGGGGGACCATATGGGATGCCGGAGATCGAACCCGGGCCAGCACAGGCCGGCCGCGTGCAAGGCAAACACCCTACCCGCTGGGCTATCGCTCCAGCCCAGATCCTTGTTTTTTTTAAGTGCTTCCTGTGAACTGATTTTTTGGGGAAATTTTTTGTTTTGTTTTGGGGCCACACCTGGAGGTACTTGGGTTCTACTACCATGAGCTCGTTGGTTGGTGGCTGCTCTGGGGACATTGAAGGCAGCGCTGCAGGGCGCAGGCAGACAGAGCACGCACTGCAGCCTTTCAGCTCGCGCCCTGACTTGAGCAATATTTAATGCTGGCCTGTTAGGGTCGACTTAGCAGCTTCTAGCACAGGGCTGGTGACTCACCTCTACTCTTCTCTCCGCCCTTCATCCCCTGCTAGCTGGGTGCCAAAGAGCGCTCAAAGGGTGAATGCTTGTTTTGCTGTGGGAGGTCTAGGTTTCACCCCTAGTACTGCACCCCCAGGTGTGACCCAAAGCCCAAAAACTAAACTTTAAGGAAAAAGCTTTTATACTGACAACAAAACAAAGTACTACTTTGTTCTTAATGGGTTTGATAATTCATGTTTTTTAAAGTTTAACATTGTTCTCAGCAGCGTTTCAAATCAGGTTCACTTGGAGTAGTGTTTTGTTTGCTGAAAAAAAAACAAGATTTTATAGTTTTTAAACAATGAATCCCTGTGATGCAAATTAAATTTTTTAAAAACTTTGGTGTGTGTTGTGGGGAGGGTGCGGTGTCTTCTTTGTTTTGCATTTGTACTTAAATGTCATGTTAAAAGTGAGTTCACTTAGTACAGGGACTACAAGCTAGAACACAGCCTTTCTATGGGTACTCACTGTTCAATTTCTATGTATTCTTGCTCATTGCTTTTTGCTGCCTGAAAGTGTACAGCAGAATGAATCTAATAGCTACATGGTATGGACTATTTATTTGTTTGTAATTTGACATGAAGCTTGAAGAATAAAGATATAAAAAAGATATTTCCGACATTAATATTTTTTGATTTTTTTTTTTCAAAACCAGAACAGCTCTCCATACTAAAAGTCTAGTTTTCATTGATGTTCTCAAAATAACTTGACAGGAGTTTGAGGAACAAACCTTCCTCACCATTCACTTAAAAGGATTCACTTAAAAGGATTTGTTTCTTTTTGGGGCTATACTCAGCTGACTCCTGGCTTTATGCTCAGTTATCACTTCTGGCAGTGCTCTGGGGACTATCTGGGATGCCAGGAATTGAACCCAGTTCAGGTGCATGCAAAGTAACCCCCCTGCCCACTATACTGTCTCTCCAGCCTTGAAGGGGGCATTTTTAATTCTACAAATTGTGGCCTGTGTTTTCTAGTCTCCCTTTGTCCCGGACCTTCTTGAGCTCATGGTCTGGTCTATTTTGTGTTTGGGTCGCACCCCACCAATGCTCGGATTACTCCTGACTGCACTCAGGAATCACTCCTGAAGGTGCTTGGAGGACCCAGGGATGTTGGGAATGGAACCGGGGCAGCTGAGTGCAAGGCAAACACTCTCTTGCAAATATAAAAATACAATACACCCAGCTGTTTTATGGCATAGACCCTTTGACCTGTTGATTCAGTTTCAACTGCTTGGAAATAATTTTGAGTTAATAAATGGATAGTCATTTTGTTTTTGGTATGCCACTTAGAATAGTTTGGTACTATCCAGCAGACAGCCTATCACAGCTTGGCTCGCACGGCCGTGCGGTTCATCAATAAATGCTGAATTTAGAGGTGACTACAAGAGTATGCCACCTGCACGGCAGAGCCTGGCAAGCTACCCGTGTCGTATTTGATATGCCAAATACCAGTAACAATTATAGACCTCATTCCCATGACCTGATGGAATGGTTTGAGGCTCTTTATGTTCCTGGAGCAAGCAGGTGCCCTTGGGCTATACTAGCATGAGACAGGACATATGGAGATGTTACTGGTGCCTGCTTGAGCAAATCGATGATGAACGGGAAGACAGTGATACAGTGAAATGGATAGAAAGTTTCGACACCCCAGGGATGAACCCAGAGCCACAGCAGAGCCTGGCAAGCTACCCGTGGCATATTCAATATGCCCAAAACTAACAATAATGGACCTCATTCCCAGCGAATGGAGAGGCGCGCACTCGAGCAAATCGACAGCAGAACAACAAATTTCTGTTGTTCAACAGGAAGACAAGTGATACAAGTGATACTCTGAACAGTCTTGGTGTGTGTTAAGAGATGGTGTGGAAATGAAGGCCCAGTCTGGGACATGTATGAAAACCACGTGGTGTGGGAGACTGACCAGAATTTGCTGCTGTGCCGCCGTGCCACGAGCAGTCTCGCCTGCCTTAACTCCCGCCCAAGTTTTGTTTCTGGCAAAGCAGCTTCTGTGCTGCTTTACACTCCCCCTGTTTTAATTAAAGCAGGTCTTCATCTCGGAAATAAAACTTCACTTATGGCAGCAGGTTCACTGTTGACATCAACAGTTTTTTTTTCTCTATGATTTTAATTTTTTTTCAGTGATGTTATTTGTGATGCTAAAACTCCACCCCTGTAGACAATTTCACATTTTTTTTAATCATGGCAAAATTAATATTTTTGTGGGGGGTGGGTCAGCCTTGGAAATGCTCAGGACTTACTCTGCACTCAGGAGTCACTCCTGGTAGTGCTCTGGGGACTATGGATGCCAGGGGTCGGACCCATGCTGGCCATGTGCAAGCAAGCAACCTACCCATTGTACTAACTGTTCAGCTCTAAAATACTCTTTTTAAAAGTCTTGAAGTGATCTCATGTCGGGTAAGTAAATAGCCAGAAGCCTTTGTTTTCTCAACTCACTATTCAGCTTCCCCAGGGTGGCTAGCCTGGAGACTTTAAACTACAGAGCAATGGGGCTGGAGCCATAGCACAGTGGGTAAGTAGTGCCTAGCACGACCGACCCTCAGCATCCCATATGGTCCCCTGAGCACCACCAGGAGTAATTTCCTGAGTCAAGAACCAGGAATAACCCCTGAGTGTCGCCGGCTGTGTCCGAAACTATAGAACAAGATGAATGTTCTGGAATCTGGAAGCAAGGGATGGTCATGGCTGTACAAATCTGCCCCACCTACACACAAACACGTGTGCACGCACCCTCAGCCTCTTCTATTGCTGCTGCCTGGTTTGCAGCTTCTCCAGGTCTGAATGTCCTCTGGGTGAATCTCTGTCTGGATTTCCTTTTGGGTAGGGACACATGGTTTGGGTTAAGGGTCTCCCCTACTGCCTAATTGTGACAGATACCTGCAGCGTCTCCGAATAAAGCCATACTCTCTGGGTGGTGAGTGTGGTGAGTATGGTGGTGACCTTTGCGAGGGCACAGGACACCATTCAGCCTGTAGCTTTTTGTGTTTTTGTGTTGGGATCACACCCACGATGTTCAAAGGTTATTCCTGGCTCTGCACTCAGGAATTATACCTGGCTGTGCTCAGGGGAACCTTATGGGTTGCTGGGGATGGAACACAGGTTGGCCGCATGCAAGGCAAATGCCCTTCTTGCTATACTATGGCTCCAGCCCCAGCCTCTAGCTTCTGAGCTTTCTTCCATTGGACTCCTGCTCATCAGTTCATTTATGTATTGTCTCTCAGTATTTCTGTCTGTCTTTTATTCTTGAATTCAAAATTCTCTAATTCTTTTCCTATTATGTTATTATTTATTTGGTTTCTGGATGGTGCTCAGGACTTAAATATATATTGTATATATCATATATGTTACTGGTTTTGGCATATCGAACACGCATCGGACAGCTTGCCAGGCTCTGCCGTGCGGGCGCTATACTCATTACTTTGTTGGGCTCTCTCAGAGGGTGGGTAGAATATTCATGGTAATTTGGAGGTAAATCAGCGCCAGAAGCCATGAGCAATGGGGAAAGCTGGTTTCTGCTCTGCTGGGTGTATCTGTGTCTGTGGCTCAAGCATTCCTGGGCTTGAAATACTCTCCTCTGAAGGGCGGGTCTCTGCAGGGTGGGTCCTTGTAGGCTGGGTTTCTGACAAACCGGGCTGGAGACTGGATTAATCTGTTGTGTGGAGATCTTACGAGCTGCAGAGTGTGGATGGTGAAGATCGCTGCCAGCAAGGTGTTGGGGGGTTTCTCTGGGCTCTTCCAAGGCTCCATCGGGATAGTGGACTTGGGTTGGAAGTTGGTCTCATGGTCCATGGAATGCAGAGGGTTCAACAGGGAAAGCTGGTTTCTGCTCTGCCGGGTGTATCTGTATCTGTGTTCAAACATCTCTGAATGCAGCAGTTATGTGTACCTAGGTGGAGAAGTCAATATGATGAACGACTTAAAACCTGATCTGTGCAGGAGGAAGAGAGCGGCATGGAATGCCTTCAAAGGCATCGAAGAAATAGCTAAAAGTATGCTGTAATATGGCACTCACCTTACATAGATATTTTCTCTTCCTTTTGTAATTTTTATGAGAAGGGTGAGGATGCATGTTCTTATTACGTTCCCCAATCTCTTTGTTTATGGAGTATGTGAACACCAGGTCATCTTGCTAAAATAATAAAGGTATAATAAATTAAGCCTGCTAAACATGAAAAAAAAAAAAAAGGAAATAGCTAAAAGGACAAAGAACCTCCGGCTCCGGGCACATCTCTTTGACTCCACCGCTCTCCCTGCATTAACATATGCCTCAGAGACCTGGGCCCTACGAAAGCAGGATGAGAATGCTATTCGGGTCTCCCAGAGAAGAATCGAAAGAGCTATGCTTGGAATATCACGCCTCACTCAAGTGAGAGAAGGAATCCAGGAGTTCTGACCTCCGTCACTATTCCAGAATTAGGGGACGCTGTCTCGTTTGTCAAGGCATTGAAAATCAGATGGGCTGGACATGTAATGCGATTTGGAGACAACCGCTGGATTAGAGCTGTTACCGACTGGATCCCATGGGATGTCAAAAGATCACGTGGCCCCCCCACCTACAAGATGGTCAGACTTCCTTGTCAAGACCCTGAAGGAACGGTTTGAGGCTCTTCATATTCCTGAATCAACCAGATGCCATTGGGCTACATTGGAACATGATAGGATCCAATGGAAATGTTACTGGCGCCCGCTCGAGCACATTGATGAATAAAGGGATTCAAGTGATCAAGTGATCATATATGTTATACATATTATGTATTTATGTATTATATAACATAATACATGTCCTATAATATATATCCTCTGTTCCATCCTCACTCTAGTTCATACATTGAAGTCTGAAACTCTAGGACCTTAGATCTTCCTGTATTGGGAGATTCTTTAAAGAGTGCTGAAAGTAGGTAAAGGATATACCTACTTATACTATATGTAGATACAGTATACACATGGTAAACTTACAGTACTTGTATTTCAAACCATAGGAACAATAGGGAGAGAGAGAGAGAGAGAAAGTATCTGCCGTAGAGGGAGATGGGGGTGGGGGTAGAAGGAGAGAAACTGGGGACATTGGTGGTGGGAAGGGTTCACTGATGAAGGGATGGGTGATAGAACACAATATGACTAAAACACAATCCTGGGCAATTTTGTAACTATCTGACCGCGATTCAATTTTTGTAAAATGTCTATATTTATGTCTGATAAATAAATGGTTGTTTCTGGCTCCACCCTCTTAGTCCAGCTATTGCACTAGGCAGCACGAAGCCTAACCTGGTCACAGCCTAACCCCTAACTTCCCGCCTGACGGCAGTGCAAAGAGAAGGGTGTCCTCCCATGCCGGACCTCAGGAGCCTGATCCATTGATTGGCCTTTGGCGTCCACGAGTGTTTCAGAGCTTGGTTCTTGATAATCTAGTTTGTGTTTCCTTTTAGCCACAGGAACCAGTGTAACACGGAGAAGCCGTTTCTCATGCTTCTGTGTCGTTCCAGAAACTAGTTTCTCTGACGGCTTTCTCCATCAAATGGGCCGGCACACAGCTGAGCAAGCGTCCAGCTGTCTTGGTTTGAGCACTTCCGACCTGATTCTTGGGACAGGTACACTGGGTGCCTCCTTGATTCTCTGGACCCCCCAACCCCCGCCCAAGTCTAGGGGATGTCTTCTAGTTTCTTTGTTTTGGTTTGGGGGTCACACAGGTGATGCTCAGTGCCTTATTCCTGGCTCTGCTCCCAGGGATCACTCCTGGTGATGCTTGGGACCATATGGGATGCCAAGGATCGAACCCTGATTACCACATGCAAGGCTAACACCATCCATACTCTAATATCGCGCTGCCCCTTGGAGCTGTCTTTCTGGGAAGAGATTCAGAGTAATGGCTTGGGCCTTCTCATCCGTCAGCCTCTGCTGCAGGCTGAGACGCTGGGAGTGCGGGGGGCGGTGCCATCTCTAAGCGTCAGCCCTGGGCCTCTGTCCGTTCATATCCCTTGGGCCCTTCTCTCCTTCCCCCACTCCGCTCTCCCTGATTATAAATAATAATTTCATACGTCTATATGCCTTCTGAGTCATTTGTGGAATTGCTTCCTTCTGCCCTTTCCCAGGAATACCCTGAGCGTGAATAAGAAAAAAACAAACGGGCCCAGAATCAACCAGGCCTTGTGCGGATGCTCGATGCAGAGACTGAATGCAGCTGCGTCCCACCACAAACACACAGGAAGCAGCAGGGCCTGGGGCCATGTCTGATGCTGGCTGCCACCAGCTGCCCCCAGTGTGAATCAGCAGGTCCATGATGTCGTCTGCCCTGCAGGATGACACCCTTAAGCTTCCCAGAGTGCCGCTGACACAGAACCTGCCCCCTTAGTCACAGCCTGCAGGAAACCCAGAGTTTGCAAGTGGAGAGATGGAAGATGCCTTGCTGTCCCTGGCCACTAGAGCCCTCGAGGCTGAAACCTAGGTAAAGGGATACACATCAGTGTTTGTATTGCAAGCCACAATACGCCAAAGAAAGGGAGCCAGGCCAGGTGTGACCTGAAAAGCAAAAAGCACTTCATTCATTTACTGAGGGAGACAGCCCTGCCTGCAATTCAGTTTTACAGGGGTCGGACCTGAAAAAGAGCCTTTCTTTGTTTTCACTCTTTTCGGGCTGCTTTTTGCTCCTTCCTGGACATTCTTTCTTCTGGGGGCGGGTGGTCTCCTGTCCTCCCACTGACGTAGGGCATCGCTGCCTGCTTGGTTTCTAATGCAGGCTCAGCCCCTTAGCCCAGATGGGACCTGCTCTCTCCAGCGCTGTGACTCAGGAATAGCAGGAGGGATGCACTGCTGGGGTTTCCCAGAGCTGCGCCGACCGGACATGCTCAGAGAAAGGTGCTCAGAGCTGGGTGGAGAAATGGATGCATCAGTTCAGGCCTGACTATCGCTGTGGATGCAGTGAGGGGCCTTTTCTGGTTCTCTATTTTTTTCTTTTTCCTTTTTTTGAGTGTGTGAAACAATTTTATTTCAGACAATGAAATTTTTGAATAGGAAACACGAATTTGGTGTACAACTGATATCTGATTGCACACTAATTTTTGTGAGTGTTTATTGCTGAGTCATACTGATATTTACTAATAATTGTGCTTTTCCATTACTTAATGTCTTTTTGCCCTTATAGCTAGCAAAATTAATAGCATTCAAAGGCATTGAATCTAGGGTGAAACTGTTCTATGAAACATCAGCCCACAAAGATATCCTATTAGAGACATAGAGATAGGCCACTGAGACCCAAAGTCTTTTTTTTTTCTTTTTGATTGAATCTCTGTGAGATACACAGTTACCGGTTTCCTTGGACGAAATGGTGAGGGAATTAGGGGAACAGCCAAGGAACAGGCCAAGGAACAGGGAAGGTCATTAGCACCTTTGCCCTTACCCATAGTTCCTATCTGTGTGTGGTTTCCTGTGCGTCCAGTTTCTCGCTGACCAGACTCAGATGCTGATATTTTCCATTCTGACGTCTTTGGGGTGTTTTTATTTTTTTGGGGGAGACTCTATTCTTCGATCAAACTGTAAAGAACAGAGGGAAATATGTTCTTTACGTAAAGAAAATGCTGCCTCCGCATGAACTTACAGCTGCAGAGTGACTGACAGCAGAGATGAGTGAATGCTGGCATTTTAGGAGCAGTTCTCAAAGAGCCCAGTTTTATTTTCCTGAATTTGAAAAATGCCTGAGCTCTTTCTTTAGCCTCCATCTCCAGAGCAGGGCACCGGGTTCCCAGGCCAATGACTCAGGCCCTCTGCAGCCAAGCTCTGTGGTCCACTCTCTCCCGATGTGGGCTCAGTGGATATTGGGGTGCCTGGCTCCATGGCAGGCCTCTGGGGACGACTGTTTTGCAATAAGCCTCTGAGTCCCTCCGCTGTTGGGACTCTGCACCCTCACCCCAAGTTCTTCGGAAGGTTGTGCCCTTTCCTGGTGAGTATTTATGTCATGTTTTAACTGCACTAGCCTCAGCAAACACTGGCTTCATTTATATGTTTCCTCGACATAAATTCAAAAATCCTTAGTCATACTGGTTACGTCTAGGATTTAATCATGAGACTGTGTGGGGTGACCTTTCCAAGCCTGAGCCAATTCCCTGAACAAATGTTGAGTACCAGGTACTATAGAGATGTCAGAGATCATAAGTGAGAGATTAGAAAAGAAATATTAAGAGGCCTGGCCCCGACTAGGAGCATCGGGCAAGAAGAAGGCACTGGGTTAGGGGCTGGAGAGATAACATGGGGGTTAAGGTGCTTGCCAGGGCGCGTGGCTGATCCTTGGCACCACTTATGGTCCTGAGCACCACTAGGAGAGAAAAAAAAGACAGGCGCTTTGTTGGGTGTGGTCCCACCCACCACTCCCTGTAAAACATATTTTAAAAGAAGCCTCTTTAAACTAAATCACTGTGAGATACAGTTGCAAAGTTATCCATGATTGGGTTTCAGTCATACAGTGTTCCAACACCTGTCCCTTTGCCAGAGCACATTTCCCACCACCGGTGTTCCCAGATTTCTTCCTTCTACCCCCTGCACCCTCCCCCCCTCCCCCAGCCCTCCAATCTGCAATGTTCTCTCTCTCCTTTTGGCTATTTTGTTTTGTTTTGTTTTGGGTCACACCCGGCGATGCTCAGGGGTTTCTCCTGGCTCTGCACTCAGGAATTACTCCTGGCAGTGCTTGGGGGACCAAATGGGATGCCGGGAATTGAACCAGGCCGGCACAGGCCGGCCACGTGCAAGGCAAACGCCCTACCCGCTGGGCTATCGCTCCGGCCCTCCTTTTTGGCTATTATGGCTTGTGGTTACAGGTACTGTCACAAAAGGACGCCTGTATTCAGAAACTCGAGCTCATTCTACAAGTGGCAAGGCGCGAGCCTCAGGCGACCAAATGCTAATGTCCAAGCTTGCAAAGTGGTGCAGAGAAGCGATAAAGGAAGACCTCAAAGACAGAAGAGCAGAAATACTGGAAGATGCAGCAGAAGCCGCGAAAAGCATTCGCACTGCCCGCCTGTCCTTCGCCAACTATAAGACCAAGATAACTGCCCTCCGACGCCCTGATGGATCTATCACATCTTCCAGAAAGGCAATGGAGAAGATTATCCATGACTTCTACTCAGATCTCTTTGATAGCCACATCCACCTGCCCACATACCAAATTCCACAGGATGGATATGTCATTCCCAACGTCCTCCCTTCTGAAATCCGACATGCCATCTCCGTCGGTAAAAGAAGGGAACAGCACCAGGCCCAGACAAGTCAGACCCGAACACCTGAAGCATCTGCCATTGGTATTCATCAATACACTAGCTTGGCTCTTCACACGCCCTTCCAATGGAAAACCAGCAGGACAGTTCTACTGTTCAAGAAGGGAGACATTCATGATATTGGCAACTATCGCCCCATCTGCCTGCTGTCCATCATCTACAAGCTGTTTACACGAGTCATCCTGAACAGGATTGGCAGAACACTAGATGAAGAACAACCATGCGAGCAAGCAGGCTTCCGGAAAGCATTCAGCACAATCAACCATATCCACATGGTAACCAAGCTCATCGAGGTTTGTAGGGAGTACAAGATGCCGCTCTGTCTCACGTTCATTGATTTAAAGAAAGCCTTTGATTCTGTGGAGACTGAAGCCGTCATTGAAGCACTAGCCCAAGAGAGTGTTCAAACCCAATACATCAAGATCCTTCATGAGCTGTATTACGGACTCACCACTAGGATCTCACCATTCTGCAAGAAGTGATCATTGATGTCAAAAGAGGGGTTCGACAGGGTGATACCATTTCACCAAAACTCTTCAGCGCCATCCTCAAGAACATCATGTGACAATTAGAATGGGAAGGAATGGGAGTGAAGATAGATGGTCGGCAACTACACCACCTCCGCTTTGCTGATGACATCGTTCTAATAACACCAAACATTAGCCAAGCGGCACAAATGCTGGCTGATTTCAACCGAGAATGTGAAAAGATAGGTCTACAGCTGAATCTAAAGAAAACTATGTTTATGAAAAATAAACTAGTTCCAGAGGCCCCATTCACTCTCAATGGAACAGACATCTCTGAATGCAGCAGTTATGTGTACCTAGGTCGAGAAGTCAACATGATGAACGACCTAAAACCTGAGCTGTGCAGGAGGAAGAGAGCGGCATGGAATGCCTTTAAAGGCATCGAAGATATAGCTAAAAGGACAAAGAACCTCCTGCTCTGGGCACATCTCTTCGACTCCACTGTTCTCCCTGCATTAACATACGCCTCAGAGACCTGGGCCCTACGAAAGCAGGATGAGAATGCTATTCGGGTCTCCCAGAGAGGCATCGAAAGAGCTATGCTTGGAATATCATGCCTCACTCAAGTGAGAGAAGGAATCGGAGTTCTGACCTACGTCGCTGTTCCAGAATCAGGGACGCTGTCTCGTTTGCCAAGGCATTGAAAATCAGATGGGCTGGACATGTAATGTGATTTGAGGACGACCACTGGACTAGAGCTGTTACCGACTGGATCCCATGGGATGTCAAAAGATCACATGGCCGCCCACCTACAAGATGGTCAGACTTCATTGTCAAGACCCTGAAGGCGTTTTGAGGCTCTTCATATTTCTGAATCAACTAGATGCCATTGGGCTACATTGGCACATGATAGGGTCCAATGGAAATGTTACTGGCGCCCGCTCGAGCAAATCGATGAATAATGGGATTCAAGTGATCAAGTGATCAAGTTACATTTACTGTAAGGTTATGATGTATATCCCTTTACGTACTGAAATACACTAAAACCACACTTCTTTGAAAAGATCAGCCCTAAGTACGTAAAGGAACAAACTTGATAACCTGGCGGTGCTGGGGGACCATATGGGATACCTCTCTGTATCTGTATTGGAAACCATAATGTCCAACCACAGGGTGTTGAGAGAGAAAGAGAGAGAGAGAGAGAGAGAGAGAGAGAGAGAGAGAGAGAGAGAGAGAGAGAGAGAGAGAAAGAGAGAGAGAGAGAGAAGTACCTGCCATAAAGACAGGCTGGGCCAGAGGGGGGGGGGGGAAACTGGGGACATTGGTGTTGGGAAATGGGCACTGGTGGAGGGAAGGGTGTTGGGACATTGTATGACTGAAACCGAACCATGAACAGCCTTGTAGCTGTATCTCACAGATTTTCAATAAAAAGAAAAAAATTTAATTAAGAAAATAAGGATTAAGGGGCCGGAGTGATAGTCCAGTGGGTAGGGTGTTTGCCTTGCATGCAGCCGGCCCATGCCAGACCAGGTTCGATCCCCTGGCATCCCATATGGTCCCCTGAGCACTGCCAGGAGTAATTCCTGAGTGCAGAGCCAGGAGAAACCCCCTGAGTATTCCGGGTGTGACCAACAAAGCAAAAAAAAAAAAATAAGAAAATAAGAATAAGAACAAACTGATCAGAAATAGAATAAACAGCGCAGTGCTCCGGGGGTGGTGGGGGGGGGCGCCGTGGCACGACCAGATGCCAAGGGAAGGCTTCACCATTTGTCCTTTTTTCATGCTATTTCTTTTTTCGAGATGTTCCATCTGTTGATCCTGAATCTTCTAGATCTTTTTTCTTTTCTATCACGATTTTTTCTATTAAAAATGTATAGTTTAGGTAATATAGTTACCACAGCATTAAACATGATGATACTGATGGCCAAAGTGACTGAACCCACCACCTCCAAAGGTCGGTGACCCTCTGCCATGGCGCCTCTGCCCCTTGATCTCTGTCCCACCTCCAGTCTTCGACGTTTGGGGAAGCTTATCTGGACTTTCATTTTCCAAGTCCTCTAAGTTTTGCACCTGTGTTTCATTCATTCATTCATTCATTCATTCATTTTGCTTTTTGGGTCCACCTGGCAATGCTCAGCGGTTACTCCTGGCTCTGCACTCAGGAATTACTCCTGGTGGTGCTGGGGGGACCATATGGGATGCCAAGGATCAAACCCAGGTCGGCCCACGTGCAAGACAAATGCCCTCCCCACTGGACTACCACTCTGGCCCATGCATTTTAAAAATTGCAATACTATTTAAAAATCACCAGCGCCCTACTTTTTGGTCTATAAACATCCTCTTTTGCCCAATTTGAGTTTCTTTCTTTGAATTCTCTGTGACCAGGCTTTTTTCCTTTCATAACAGTTGGAGTTGTACAAAAAATTCTATACTGAAATGACCGGTTGCTTCTTGTGTAAACTCACCCTGCATTGGAAGCCATGAGAAAGGTCCTATAGGGTGGACAGGACAGGTCCCGGGCGCCTTGGCTGACTCAGGTCAGCATCAGTGTTTCTAGCAGGGGCTTCTCGTTTGTCTGGGGAGTTCTCTGATCATCAGACTGGGCCATGAGGTAGGGGTAGATGGCAGGTGTTTTGAACCAGTGCAGAGGCAGGGAGAGCTCCTCACTACGCTGCTCTGCCGAGTTCTGAACCCCCGGGAGTGTGACAGTCTACACGTCTTTGGTTTTCTGGAACTCACTTCCTTTCCATGGACACTGTGTGGTTTCCTCTGATCTCTGTTTTTTTCACTTTTCTTCATCTTCTGTCTTCTTCCAGACATCTGTTGAGTTTCATCCACAATAACTGTTCCTTACCCTTAATGAGGTAATATCTTAATGAGATAATAATATCTGTTTTGTTGCATTGGGTTTATGTTGTTAAAAAAAATGTTCTTGCTATCGTCTTAGTAAAAATCAGAGGTAAATTAAGAATTAAGTCCATAATAGCTCTTCCATCTAGAACAGAAGATCACTTTCTGGATTCTTTCTCACGCTTGTGGCTTTCCTGATCCTTAAAGATGGACAAATCAGATGGGAATCTGGGAGGGAG
This sequence comes from Cryptotis parvus, assembly GCA_021461705.1. Taxonomy (NCBI): domain Eukaryota; kingdom Metazoa; phylum Chordata; class Mammalia; order Eulipotyphla; family Soricidae; genus Cryptotis; species Cryptotis parvus. Next base: position 28,369 of record JAJIBD010010440.1, read on the forward strand.
GGCTCAGTTTGATTCTTTGTGTGTTTCAGGGAGACCGACTCACTGTCTTGGATGAGGTGATCAAGGAAGGGCTTTTATTTCCCAATGGAGGTTTTATGTTTAAACTTAAAAGTGATCATTTTAAATGTGAAATCTGCTCTCAAAAGTGAGATTTGAAAATTTCAGATGAAACAGAGAAATCCTACAAATACACTATATTTAAGTTAAAAGCGAGAAGAGAATTAAGAAAAATATTAAGGAAAAATCTGAACGGCCTATAAAAGTATAGAGGGGTGTTTTATTCTAAAAAGGGAACATTCGCTATGTGTGAGAAAATACTACGTTATAGACAATGCTTCAGACTCTGTGCTAATTACTTAATCCGTGTTCCCATCCGACAGCATCCGCCAGAGTGACCACTTGGCTCCAGCGCAGTCTCAGGGCCGGCCCTTGAAAATTAGCCCCACGCCCCTGCTGTCTCTCTGCCATGCTAAGCTCAGTGCAGCAGCCCAGCTCTCAGGTTCTGTTGCCTGCGCCATTTCTTATTCCTTCCTACGCTCCTTTATAACTCACGGGTCAGGCCATTCTGTGTCGGCCCTCTCCCTCTGGCTGACGTCACTCAGCACGATACTCCGCTTCCCTCCAGGTAGTGGCAAATTGCATGTGGCGTTGTCTTTTCTTGTGGCCGAGTACTGTGCTATTATGTCTAAGTACCGTAGTTTCTTTGCCTAGTTCTTGGATGTTTGGGTGGCTTTGAGATTTTGGCTACTGTGAACGGAGCAGCCATGATTAGAGGTTCTGGCTGGAGTGTTTTGGGCCATGTGGGTAGATGCCCGGAAACTGGATTGCTGGGTCATGTGGAAGCTGAATTCTTAAGCTTTTGTGAGAAGTGCCCACCCATATTACCTTCCAAAAGCGGTTGAGCAAGTCGATATTGCCAGTAGTAGTGGTTCCCCAACGTCCCCCGCCCAGTGCTGGCTGCTGTCTGTCTGCCGGGCTCCAGTGCTGCTGCCCCGCATTGTTGTCATTTGCACCCTGGCGAGAGGGTCTCGAGACCCTTCTCCGACTCAGAGGGCAGGCTCCTCTTACTAAGACTGTTACTTGTTTGGGTTCCAGCCACACCCTGTGGTGCTAGGGCAGGGAGGGGGCATAGGAGTGGGGGTGGGTGGGTGGTGGGGGGGCTCTGAACTCAGTGGCTGCAAGTTCCTGGCCTTACCCACTGCACCATCTCTCTGGCCCTGGGGAAAGCAGCCAGGATGCTAACTATAAACTCCTGTTCCTCATCGCAAGGAAGATGTGTGTGTGTGTGT
>JAJIBD010010441.1:0-26956 GCA_021461705.1 Cryptotis parvus
GAGGAGGGTCAAGAAATACAAGCCAAAGGTACAAAGACTGTATATTCAAAGGGAAAATGACATTTGACCCAGGCTTCTATTTTCAACAGAAGAGGAAATGGGAGTCCCAGTAATATGCTGAAAATATCTAGAGAGCAGAACTTGGGACACAGGAGTCCCAGGTCTTAGTTCAAAAACCAGATATGAGGCTAAAAGTGTCCCTAGGTACTTGAAATATTAGAGATTTTTAGGATTCAAATGTCACAAGGATTCAATTCTACTTCCTAACTTTAGAGGCGCTAAAGCCTTATCTATAAGCTAGAAAATAAATTTGGTGATCTCCTCAAAAAAGTCTTTGTATTTTGATCTATATTCTGCATGAAGTGGGTTTAAAAAATGAAAAATATTTACATAGTCTGATAGATGATTTTGTTGCTTATTTTAAAGACAAAATTTAAAGATTCCATTTTATAATTTTACGGCAGAGCCTGGCAAGCTATCCGTGTCGTTTTTGATATGCCGAAAACAGTAAAAATTAGAGACCTAATTCCCATGACCTGAATGAATGGTTTGAGGTTCTTCCAAGTTCCTGGATCGAGCAGATGCCCTCAGGCTACACTAACATACAACAGGACATATGGAGATGTTACTGGTGCCCGCTTGAGCAAATTGATGAACAACAGGAAGACAAGTGATACAGGTCTGATAAATGCTAAGGCAAGACAATAAGAAATGAAACTGTCTAATCCATAAGGAACTTAGAGGTAAAGATAGCATGAATTTCTAGTGTGCCCATTTCGAGTAAGTGTATGTCTAATTTCCAAAAAACCTTAGAAAATATGAAGGGAGAAAAACCTACAGTGAAGATGTCTAAAAATGAGGGGTGCCCTGGGCAAGATATCAAATCAATAAACACATCCTGAAAGGTGCTCTGATCCTCCAAAATGGTAAGGAGAAAAGATTCTAATATACTAATCCGCAGCTATTTTCTCTTCAGATCATTTACAGATAAGTGTTTTAAATAAATTAAGCCATCCTTCCTTGGAGTTAATGAGTAATGGAAAGTGTGCTTTTTTCTTCCTTGTATGACACACCTCACCTTTTAAAATGACTGATTTAGTACAGCAATACAAATATAGTTACAAGAACAAAACTGGATTTCTGGAGTCTATGCAAATATAAACTTTACAGAGAATATAAAAATGTGTGACCAGAATTTAGTATGTTTACAGATTATATTGCTATATTCCCTTAGCAGTCAATAACAAGTCTTCTTTTTTCATGAGAGAAGGTCCTAAATATTCATCAGCATTTCCATCTCAGAATTCATACCTATATCTAAATATGCATTACACATATGCTTCGAGGGAAAGCTCTAGTTTTGTATTTTTTACTACTAATCATTATAAATAATGATTCATTATAAAACCCTATATCATTTAGCCTATAGTGCCATGTGTTACAATATTAGCTATTTTACAAAGTTCAAAGGATGAATAAAGGTAAGAATCTTAATAAAGTTCATTTTTTCAGTTGCTTCTTTTGTTCTTGAGACAGAATTTATAGAACTATGAAACTTCTTTTGTTTAGGCTTTTGAGTTCACTTGGTGGTGCTTGGTAGTGGATTGGTCCCTGGAAGTGTTCGGGGGACCTTGAAGTACTCGGAGGATCAATCCCAGACCTCCTGCATGCAAGGCCTGTGCTCCATACATTAAGTATCTCACCCTAGAAAGGCTTTTAAGTGGGAAGGGAAGTTAGAAAGTTCTAGGTCTTCCTCCCTTTACAAAGAGGGAAAGCAAGGTCCTCCAAAAGTTAAAATATAGCCTACTCGTAGTTATAAGCGAAAGGAAAAATTGTTTCAGTTCCAGCACAATTTTTACATCAGGGCCAGAGAGAAGGAATGGGGCTAAGGAGCTTGTATTGCACAAGGTTAACCCTAGTGTGATCCCCAGCACTACAGACCGTCTCCCAAGTGGGAGCAAGCCCTGAGCTCCGTGGAATGGCCCTAACCACTCTCCTACATCCCCAAAACAATTTTCACATCAATGTTCATATATTCCCAAATAATTCAAGTGTACTGCTTCAGACCCTAAACTACGCTTAATGTTTAAAAAAATTACCTTTCTCCATAGTTTTTTCCTAAAAATAACAAAGCAAGTCATTTACTTACTATGAGTTCAGGTTTTAACTTGCTCTGACTTAGGAGATTTGACTAAAAGCCGTATGTCATGTATGTGTCCCAGATTTGAAGAAATTCTTTTCTTTTCTTTGAATAAATTATTTTCAAATAAAATTTGTCTTCAGAAACTAGCAAGTAACCAAATTTAAAAAAATTCTATACTCATTACTGAACTTTCCTATAGACCTGTAACTTTTCAATAGCAATAGGCACAGAAGTTTCAATTGGCATTATTCACCAGAATAAGTTTAAATAGAAAAGTGAATGCAAAATAACTGCCCTCTTTTATGCAGCAGCTGAAATGTTTCAAAATAACTAAAATATCATTTTTTTTAAATCAAGAGACTAAAGAAGTCTCTCCTGTAATAACAAGACTTCTTACAGAAGTGCCTCTTGGGCACGTTTAGTTACAAAATGTGTACCAAAATAGAAATTCCTTTAAGTGGAGAAGACACTAGTTTAAGAAAAAAAGTACTTAAATCATAGTTATTATTTTCAAACTAATATTTATGAGCATTTATATTGCACTAATTCCATATACAGAAAAAGCATTTAGCAAAACAGTATAGTGCCTTAAAATCTAGTAGCATTCTCCTGCTGTATAATTATCATGGAATAAGCATGCCACACTACATAAAAATGAAATTTTTACTTCATCCTCTAAAAAATATTGAGAAGATCTACTGAGCTCTTCTCTCTTTATCTTAGTGCTTCCACACAGTAAGGTACTGCTGAGCCATATCCCAAGCCCCTAAGCTAGTCCCTTTCTCTTTTTTCTTTCTCTTTTTAAAATTTTTAATTTTTCTTAATGACTTTTATTAAAAACACTGTGATTTACAAAGCTGTCCATTATAAGGTTTTTTCAGCTTTTTTATTATATCATGGTCAGATATACAACTACAAAGCTGTTGATGATTGGGTTTCAGTCATGCGGTATTCCAGCACCCATCCGTCCACCATGCACCCATCCCAACACCAAGTGTCCCCACATTCCCTTCCCTCAGCCTGCGCCAGCCTTTTCTCTCTTCCCGCCTCCCCTTTCACACACTATGGCTTGCAATACATACATACAACTCCTGAGCATATTCACCGAATAACTTGAGTATCAGGGCCACATGCAAAGCTTGTGCTCAGCTCACTGTACTATATGTTTGGTCTAGAAGTATATTATTTAACTTCAGATTATTCAAGTGTTCTGACTGGACTAGAGCCGTTACCGACTGGATCCCACGGGATGTCAAAAGATCACGTGGCCGCCCACCTACAAGGTGGTCAGACTTCTTTGTCAAGACCCTGAGCGAACAGTTTGAGGCTCTTTGTATTCCTGAAGCAACCAGATGCCATTGGGCTACATTGGCAGCGATAGGGTCCAATGGAAATGTTACTGGCGCCCACTTGAGCAAATCGATGAATAACGGGATTCAAGTGACCAAGTGATCAAGTGACCATAATTACAACTATAAAATATAGCTACAGTGAAATAAACACTGTGCAATCACTTAATAAAAAAAAACTGCTACAGGACTGGGTACAGAGATTAAGGTACTTTCTTGGCAGGCGACTAACTGGTTCGGTCCCTGGCACCACCCTTGAACACTTTCAGGTGTCACTCCTGAGCACAGTAGGAGTAAACACTGCCAGGTATGGCCCCCAAACCAAAAATAAAAAAGACAAAAAAAAAAACCCATCCAACTACTACTGTTACACTATAATGTTCACTATTTAAAGTCTGACAATTATTTCTAGATCTAATTTTAGAATATTAGTTTCAAGTTACAATATTTCTAGGTTATTTTTAAAACCTGGTGATCTTTTCTCCCATGCATCAATTGCAGAACCGATTTAAGTAAGTTCTATGAGCTGGACAGCTCAGGATCTGAGACGTTTGGTTTCTAGAATGCAGCCCTGTCTGAGTCAGCCTTTGTCACCTTGCAGCTGGGTCAGGGAGTACAAAGTTTAGCCTTAATGAGCTATTTCTGACAGAGGTCAATACAGAAACTGTGACTGTATCAGAAGCTACTGCAATGACTTCATTGCAAAGGCTGCATTTTAGATATGAAATTTTATCCCGGCTGTGCTTCCTCATTAACCATAAATTTTATCTCCAAACCCACCCATTACTTCACCTCTATCTCATATAACATTCGATTCTAACTCTAACATGTGCCTATCTCGGCTCCCTGACAGCTATTTTTGGTTTGCCTACAGTTTTCAGCATTCTTACTCCTGTAAAAATATAGTTAAAACACCCACTTGTTTACTATAAAAAATATATCAATCGCATGTCTCACTAATTATGGTGTAGATTTCATACTATTTGATGTTAATTTCTAGATTTAATTCTACAGCTTTCTGAATAGCCAGGTTTAATTAAATAAATTTCCATAGCTAAAAAAATAAAAATAAAAATTAAATTAAAAAAAGGGGGCCAGAGCGATAGCCCAGCAGGTAGGGCGTTTGCCTTGCGGGCCGGACTGTGCCGGCCGGGTTCGATCCGGCATCCCATATGGTCCCCGAGCACCGCCAGGAGTGATTCCTGAGTGCAGAGCCAGGAGTAACCCCTGAGCATCGCCGGGTGTGACCCAAAAAAGCAAATAAAATAAAATAAAATAAAAAAAAATTTCCATAGCTACTTTTTTCATGTTCTATTATTATCCATAATAGCACAGAAATTTTCTGGATTTCTGTCTAAAAGAGTTCAAAATATATAAAGTCTTTAGGGCCTATACATGGATTTAAAATAAGATGTTACTAGTGGCAGAATGTGTAACATTGTATGTCTAAAACCCAACTATGAATAAATCAACTTTGTAAATCATAATGCTTTAATAAAACAAAATTTAGGAAAAATAAAATAAATGAAACAAGGGTATCTGTTTTCCATCTTTAGATTTTAAGAGAGAAATAGCCATCATTATTTAACAAATCAGAAAGGTGGGGCAACCGCTATTTCCTAATCTCTGGGGCAACTGTTTCTACTTCCCTCCATTAACTATACTTTTAAAATTTGTTGTTCAAAGCCCAACGTATTTGGGGCCGGGAGCGATAGCACAGCAGGTAGGGTGTCTGTCTTGCATGCGGCCAACCCGGGTTCGATCCCGGCATCCCATATGGTCCCCTAAGCACCGCCAGGTGCTGAGTGAAGAGCCAGGAGTAACCCCTGAGCATTGCCAGGTGTGACCCAAAAAAAAAAAAAAAAGCCTAACATATTCAAACCACATGTTTTATTATATCTAAGTGAAGCTGATAAATTTACTATATTTTTTCAATATTTGGTCTTAATTTTGTTAGATTCATAATTAACTACAATTTCTTAGATCTTTATTTTATACTTACTATTTAACCACAATTTACAAAGTTGTTAATGATACTTTTGTTTCGGGCAATCAATTATCCAACACTAATCCCACCACCAGGGTGACCTTTTTCTCCACCAATGTCCCCAGTTTTCCATCTACCTCCCAAATCTGCCCCCCTTACAAGGCACAAAATAAATTTATTTCATATTATTATAAAATAGATCATTATTACAAAAAACAGATTACAAAAAACAGATCAATAAAAGTCCATTTTTGATAACTGTACCTCACAACAGTATTACTAACATCACTAAGGATTTACTAGCTGGTTGGTACTAGTTGAATCTTGGGTTGTTTTTGCTCATTAAGCTTGGTGGTCTTCTATGCAATGTCCCCATCAATTTTGCTGTGCTCCTACTGGGGAGTCAGCATTATGAAAATTGGAGGTGTCACACAGGGCTGTTGGTGGTGACCTGCTCCAGGAGCTATGAAGCTGAAACAATTTGGTGGCTGGGTGCTTGATGAGGTTCAACTGTAGGGCTGGGCTGTTTCCATGCCAGAGGCTAATAGGTGTGGGTGGAGACTGACTTGTCTTTCAGCACCACCCCATTCTGAGAAGAGCAGTCTACCTGGGACTGGTTCAGTGGCATCATGTTCTTTTTTTTTTTTTTTTTTGCTTTTTGGGTCACACCGGCAATGCTCAGGGGTTACTCCTGGTTCTGCACTCAGGAATCACTCCTGGCGGTGCTCAGGGGACCATATGGGATGCCGGAGATCGAACCTGGGCCGGCATGGGCCAGCCGCATGCAAGGCAAATGCCCCACCCGCTGGGCTATCGCTCCGGCCCCATCATCATGTTCTTCTTAAGATTAATTATGGAGCTGAGACATTTCTATACCGGATGATGTCAGGTGTGGCCCAGGGTTGCTGGGCTCTTCTATTGGCAGAGGTTGGTGGGGGAAATCTGCCCTCCCTTATTCCAAGAAGTCCTTAAGAGTTCTTAGCATGGAAATCAGTCTACTTGGGATGATCTAGCTGCTTGGCATTATTTTTGAGATTGAAGTTCTTAGATCTTCTACATTCTGTTATAACTTTCCTCACTAACAAGTAATCAATATTACATAGTAGTACCATATATTAGAAACATATCTGTGATCAATTACATGTCTAAAGCAACTATAGTTGAGTCATTTATACATACAGTGCCATCAGATAGTGGCATAAGGCTTTTTACAAACTTCTCAGCACCTTCCCCACTCATTGGTGACTTGTACAATGAATGGATGACCACAGAACTGGTGAGCAACACATATTAGCCATACTCATGAGTGTGATGTAGTATCTATTATTGCCGTTTAAGTTGTTGCTGTTTTGGTTTTTGAGCCACATCCAGCAGTGGTCAAGGGTTACTCCTGGTTATGTACTCAGGAATTACTCTTGGCGGTGCTCAGGGGACCAGATGGGATGCTGGGGATAAAGCTGGGCTGGCTGTGTACAAGGCAAATGCCCTACCTGCTATACCATCACTCTGGTACCTCTATTATCACCTTTTGATCTGCATTTCCCTAAGGACCACTGACATTGTGCATCTTTTCATATATTACTAGGTCACTCATGTATTGATTATCTTTTCATATATTACTAGGTCACTCATGTATTGACTGTCTTTTCTACTTTTGGTTTTTGGCTCATCTATATATTATCTTTGGAAAACGTAAAATTATTTATTCTTATACTGGGTTTTAAATTAATTGCTTTTTTCTATTTTTATATTTATTCATTCACTTATATTTTATTTTTTGCTTGTCTATATTAGAAACTAATCTATATTACTCTTTCTTACATGCACTGTTAACCCTAGTATATTAAATGAAATAGTTTAATATTTAAAGCATAAAAGACAAATAGAGGCCAGAGAGATAGGACATGAGCTAAGATGCTTGCTGTACATGACTAACCCCATTTTGATCCCTGGAACCCCCTGACCCTCCCAAGCACCTGACCACAGAGCCAGGAGTAAGCCCTGAGCACCACCAGGTGCTCGCCTCCAAAAACAAAATGGGAGGTCATGTCTTAAGCATGTTGTCAAGGATAACAAAAAAATTAATATAGCACTTAGCTAATACATTGTTCTTAGCAATTTACATCCATAGCTGGTTTCAATGAACCACATTTGTCCCTTTTATACAATAATTACTTTATATTTTAATTAAAAAGTTTTTTGGCCACAACTGTGGTTCTCAAGAATTACTCCTGGCTCTGACTCAGAAATTACTCCTGGCAGCGCTCCGGGACCACATGGTATGCCAGGGATTAAACCCAGGTTGGCTGTGTGCAAGTACAGTGTTCTACACACTGTTCTATCACTTTGGCCCCTAACTGCTGTTTTAAAAGTTCTTTATATACTTTGGATACAAGCATTTTATCAGATATATGTTTTACAAGTATTTTCTCAGGCTTGTAATAAATATTTTTACTTATTTGGTATCCTTTGAAGCACAAATGTTTTTATTTAGTTAGTTTTAATTTTTTTATTATACCACTATGAGATATACAATTACAAAGACGTTCAGTTTGGGTTTCAGTAATACAGTGTTCCAGCACCCATCCCTCCACGAGTGCCTGTTTTCCACCACCAATGTCCCTTGATTCCCTCCTTCCTCTCCCAGCCTGCCTCTATGATAGGCACTTTGCCTCTTCTTTCTCTAAGCACAAATGTTTTTAACTTTTGCAAAGTCCAATGCTTAATTTTTTTCTTGTATTGAGTACTTTTCTTGTATTGTATATAAGAAATACTTTTCTTTTATTGTATATGATACTATTGTTGACCCTAAATTACACAGATTTACTCTCATATTTTATTTTATTTTATTTTTGCTGTTTGGGTCACACCTGGCAATGCTCAGGGTTCACCCTGGCTCTGCACTCAGGAATAACTCCTGGTGGTACTCAGGGGACAATATGGGTTGCTGGGGATTGGACCTGGGTCAGCCACATGCAAGGCAAATGCCCTACCCACTGTACTATTGCTCCGGCCCCTCATATTTTCTTCTAAGAATTTAGTTTCACAGCCAGAGCAATAGTCCAGCGGGTAGGGCGTCTGCCTTGCATGCGCCCACGCCAGGTTTGATCCTCGGCATCCCCTATGGTCCCCGAGCACTGCCAGGAGTAATTCCTGAGTACAGAGCCAGGAGTAACCCCTGAGCATCACTGGGTGTGACCCAAAAGGCAAAAATAAAAAGAATTTAGTTTCAGCTTTAATTTTTTGGTCTGTGTTTTGTTTTTACTTTAATTTTATGTTTAATTTTATACATTATATGAAATAGGGCTGACCTGATGGAATGGTTTGAGGCTCTTTATGTTCCTGGAGCAAGCAGGTGCCCTTGGCTCTACTAGCATGAGACAGGGCGTATGGAGATGCTACTGGTGCCTGCTCAAGCAAATTGATGATGAACGGGAAGACAGTGATAAGTGACAGTGATATGAAATAGGAACGCAACTTCACTGTCGGGGTGGGAGTTTGGGCCACACCCAGAGGTGCTCAGACAGCTTGCTTCTGTGGCAGGCGCTTTTCTGTTCCTCCACTGTCCTAGTGTTCCCTTTCCTAACTTATCCCACTTACCCCTGCCCCAAGGCCAATCTTCCTACTGAAGACCAGTTTTCCTGATCTTTGTTTCTGTTGCCATTGGGCATTTGAAATTCCCCTCTGACATTTTTGTTATATCCCATGGAAGAGAGATTATTCTGAATCTGTTTCTCTCCCTCTGGCTGATTTCACTCAACATGATACTCTCCAGATCCATCCACGTTGCAGCAAATTACATGACTTTATCTTTTTCTAGAGGCTGTTAAGTATCCATTGTGTTTCTTTATCCAGTCATCTGTTCATGGGCATTTGGTATGTTTTCGTATTTTGGCCACTGAATATAGCGATGCAATGAACAAAACAGTGCAGGTATTTTTTGGGTTTGTGGTTCTGGGTCCTTGGGGTTATTCTCAGGAGTGGAATTTCTGAATCATATGGATGCTCAACTCCTAATTTTGTTTTAGGAACTTCCATATTGTCTTCCCAACAGGCTGGATGGTAGACATTCCTGCCAGCAGTGAATGAGGGTCTCTTATTCTCCACATCCTCACCAACACTGGTCATTGCTGTTCTTTTTGGTGTGAGCTGCCACCTCATTGCTTTGATTTGCATTTCCCTGCTGGTTAGTGATACTGGGCATTTTTCATGTGCTTTTTGACCATTTGTATTTCTTCTTTGAAGAATTTCTTGTTCATTTCTTCTTCCCATTTTTTGATGGGGTTGGATTTTTTTCTTGCAGATTTCTACCAGTAACTTATATATCTTGGATACTAACCCTTTGTCAGATAAGTGGTGCAAATAATTTCTCCTGGACTATAGGCTGTCTTCGTATTCTGGACATCCCTCTCCTTTGAGGTGCAGAAACTTCTTAAATTAATGTAGTCCATTTGGTTATCTCTGCTTCCACTTTCATCATCATTTTATCTCTGCTTCTACTTTCAGTGGCATTTCATCCTTAAAGATGCCTCTAGCTTCAATGTCAAGGGCAGTTCTGACTATATTTTCCTCTATGTACCTATGGATTCAGGTCTAATATCTAGATCTTTAATCCATTTTTATTTGATTTTTTGTGCATGGCATTCAAAAAGACATCTAAGTTCATTTATTTGCATGTGGCCAACCGGTTTTCCCAACATCATTTGTTGAAGAGGCTTTCCTTGCTCCACTTCAACTTTTTTTGTTGTTGTTGTTCCTTTACCAAGGATTAACTGATCCTGAGGGTTTAATCTCTAACTTTCCTATTCTTTTCCATTGATTGGAAGGTCTGTTCTCATTCCAGGACCACTGTTTTATAGTTCGGTTTGAAATTGGGGAAAGTGATAGCTCTCGTCTTTTCCCAACGATCTCTTTAGCTATTAGGAGGGTATTTTTTCATATCAATTTCAGGAGTGTTTCTCAGAAGTCAGAAAACCTTGCGCAACACAACCACAGTCATCCTCTGGTCAGGACTCCACAGTTGGACACAGCCTGACCTAAGAGAAGCCGAATTCAGGCCTAGGTATTCGGGACTCAGTGACTACGTTGACCAGGTTTTTGGGGATCCTGGACTGGGCCACCTCCCCCACCTCAGCTCCCCTGCACAAAGGCCTGGAGGCCCAGCCCATATCTGCTGCTGGGGCTCTCGGTGGACACCAGGTATTCAGGCTCAGGCGGAGTCTCTGCCTGCCCGCCCTGTGCTAGACTGATGGGTGTCTTGTGGTGGGGGCAGGCTTTTGCTCCTTGGCCTATCTTCCACCACGCTCCCAGAAGTCAGAAAACCTCCTCACACAACACAACCATAGTCATCCTCTGGTCCAGACTCCACAGCTGGACAGCTGATCCCATGCATGGGCGCTTTCGCCCACATGGTATCTCAAAACCTGGTATACTACAAATGTGTGAGAGTCAGAGGCTAAGTAAGACAGAGAAGGAACACTGTGCTTATAATCATTGAAAATGATGATACCATCTGAGAATTGAATATAGGCAAAGAGATATGCAAGATAACCTCTAAATGCATGTATTAGAATCCACAATGTATAAGAAAGGGAAGAGAGAAGGAGAGAGAGAGAGAAAGAGAGAGAGAAAGGGGAGAGAGAGATAGAGAGAGAAAGGAGATAAAGAACCTGCCATGGAGGCAGGCTGGGGGAAGGGAGAGGGGAAGTGGGGACATTGGTGGTGGGAAATGGGCACAAGGGGAAGGATGGCTGCTGGAATGCTGTATGAGCGAAACGCAAAACATGAACATCTTGTGATTGTATATCTCATGGTGGTATAATAAAATATTCCAAAAAATTTCAGGAGTGTTTGATCTATTTCTTTGAAAAATATCACATTCTCCTTATAGGGCTACAGTGAATCTGCATAATAGTTCAGGGAGTATAAAATAAAAAAAATTTTTTGATGTTCAGTAACATTCCACAGTCTAACCCCAAACCACCTTTCTTGACTCATTTTCTACTGCTAATCTGACAGACTCTGGTTTTCCACTCAATATGGTTTACTCCACCTCCGCTTCACTGATGACATCGTTCTAATAACACCAAACATTAGCCAAGCGGCACAAATGCTGGCTGACTTTGACTGAGAATGTGGAAAGATAGGTCTAGAGCTGAATCTCGGCAAAACTATGTTCATGAGAAATGAACTAGTTCCAGAGGCCCCATTCTCTCTCAATGGAACAAACATCTCTGAATGCAGCAGTTATGTGTACCTAGGTCGAGAAGTCAACATGATGAATGACCTAAAACCTGAGATGCATAGGAGGAAGAGAGCAGCATGGAATGTCTTCAAAGGCATCGAAGAAACAGCTAAAAGGACAAAAAACCTCCGGCTCCGGGCACATCTCTTCGACTCCACCGTTCTCCCTGCATTAGCATACGCCTCAGAGACCTGGGCCCTACGAAAGCAGGATGAGAATGCTATTCGGATCTCCCAGAGAGGAATCGAAAGAGCTATGCTTGGAATATCACGCCTCACTCAAGTGAGAGAAGGAATCGGAGTTCCGACCTCCGTCACCGTTCCAGGGCCAGGGACGCTGTCTCATTTGCCAAGGCATCAAAAATCATGGGCTGGACATGTAATGCGACTTGGAGATGACCACTGGACTAGAGCCGTCACTGATTGGATCCCACGAGAGTCAAAAGATCATGTGGCTTGCAAGCGGCCGACCTGGATTCGATTCCCTGGCATGCCATATGGTCCCTCGAGCGCCGCCTGGAGTAAGTCCTGAGTGTAGAGCCAGGAGTAACCCTTGAGCATTGCCGGGTGTGACCCAAAGCAAAGAAAAAAAAAAGGATCACGTGGCCACCCACCTATAAGATGGTCAAACTTCTCCGTCAAGACCCTGAAAGAACGGTTTGTTTGGTTTTTTTTTTTTTTGTCACACCTGGCAATGCTCAGGGGTTACTCCTGACGGTGCTCGGGGGACCATATGAAATGCCTGGGATCAAACCCGAGTCAGCCACGTGCAAGGCAAATGCCCTACCCGCTGTACTATCTCTCCGGCCTCTGAAAGAATGGTTTGAGGCTCTTCGCATTCCTGGAGCAAGCAGATGCCATTGGGCTACACTGGCATGTGACAGGGACAAATGAAAACATTACTGGCGCCCACTTGAGCAAATCGGCGAATAATGGGATGTCATGTGATCAAGTGGTTTACTCACTCTTTCCTGAACCCTTGACTTTCCTCCTTCCACGCTTCCGTTTGTATCTATTTACTAATGTTATTCCTCATTCTTTTCTTAGATTCAAAGTATGTTTATACTTCAGAGCTGAGCAGACATTCTTTTTATCCTACCCAGGGTGGTGGCTCTTTGACTATGACACACAGTATTAACAGTACATATGTTACACAATTCTACATTTAACTTTACTTCAAGTAATACATTGTTTTTTTTATCCTATTTCCTTTTCAAAATGACTAATATGATTTCTCAGACCACATATGGGTTTCAACCTTCAATCTGAGAAAACTTTCATGCACATTTCTAGATATTTATTGGTAGCTTGACTAGATCCTATAATTACAAAACTATAATGACCTTAATTAACCCTGAGGATAAGGGTTCTGTATCTTATACTTTATCTACCACAATGCCAAGTACAGTATTTATGAATCACTGCTGAAAAGACAGACTGGTATTACAGATAGCTGTTGTGCTTTTTTTTTTATCAGATAAAATCATAATTAGAACTATTTTGTGTTCACATCATCTTGTTTCAAATTGCAATTATGATGGTCAAGATAGCTAGGTTTTTTGTTTTCTGCGTGTGGGGGTGGCCAGAACCAGTGGTGATCCCTCCTGGTGGGTTCAGGGGAACCCTGATGGAGTGCAATATGGGGTGCACAGGATGAGGCCTAGTCTGCTGTGTTCAAGTCAAACACCTCGCATGCTATACTGTCTCTTTGTTCCTTGAGAAAGCTACTATGAGTAATACTTCGACCTACAGTTTCTGCCTTCCTACCTTATGGGATTATCTAATAGCCAGTATTTCTTAAATGCTTTTTTCTCAACCTATCTCTCAGGAATATAAGAAGAGCTCTATATGAAGAGACCATCCATTAACCCTCACCGGACATGCTTCTCTGTGATCATACTCCAACATTCTACCCTGCCTAGGAAGGCACTATTAGTTCAGCGTCCTCATCTGGCCCTGCCAGCTTTGCCAAAGTTGTAATAAGGGTAAGATTTTTGTCTCAGTGGAATGACAGCTATTAAGGTTGAATGGCCTCTCCTGCCATCAGCACTTAGGTTCTTGACCATTAAAGTCCTGTTAAAGTTGTTTACCCTCTCAAAAACTTCATCAGTAATTTGAATTAAGAAAATGAAAAAGCAATGAAGCGATATAAAATCTGTACTGAATGGTTTCTTTTCTGGCAAAGACCCAACTGCTAAGACAAGCCAATAGGCAATGAAAATTCTGAAGTCTCAAATAGTCATTAATTTTGCCAAAGAATTCACTAGGTTCCTGAGGAATGCAGAACATTTGTGGGTATTCTGCTTCTAATTGAACTCTCCCCTCTTTAGCCTATAATAACCCAGTGTTACAGGGAAGCAGAAGAAGTACACAAGTAACAAATGTTCTGTATCATCTATACCAGTCTCAGAGTAACCAACAAGGTTGAAGTAGAAATAACTCCCCAGAATTTATACTTTATCTAACATAATACTAACCACAGTAATCGTTACTCATTAATTGAGTAAAGGTGTATATTACACATAGCTTATTTGTAATCATAATCAGAATTTTTGTTCACATTGTCCTATTTCAAACTGATATTCAAGATGGTTAGTCTTAGTCCCAGATCTATCCAAAATGGAATCAACTTCTGTGACAGTCCTGAAACTATCTAAAGCTCCCCAATGGGTTCTAGATATCTTGGGTTAATGGTGGGTCAGAACAAATTACTCTGAGCATTCAGGCCCCAAATCTCCACCATTAGGCTTTCCAATGAGATCTGAGACAGCCAATTTCAACACTTGATATCTTTTGTCTCTTCAAGGCCAGATCTAGGCCTCTCACTGTCTTAGGGATTTGTTTAAGACAGGCATTTAGATACACTTTTATTATTTACTAGCAATTTAAATCAGTTGCTCTAATTCATCCCAGTAAAAGAACTAACTCAGAGCACCTTTACATACAAGATTTTAGAACTAAACTAAGAAAGAACTTCTATCAAGAATATATGTAAAATAGCAAAATTTCAAGAATATGAATTACTTTGGGAATATTTTCAGAATAAAGACAAAAATCAAATTACCCTTTATATGATGAGTAAGCAAATGAGAGATGGAGTTAAATTATACTCATTTTAAAGGATGCCAAAAGAGAGACAAAGTTTTTCCTTTTTATATGGAAAATAAAAATGAAGTGTTAGAAAAAGAACACTTAAATAGAATGGGCTACAGATTAGAATATCTAGTAACAATACAGGCTTATTTTTTGAAAATATTCCTGTGCTACTTTCTATATATATATATAAAATTTCCTCCCCTTATATTATCATGCATATATTCATAATTCATATATGTAAGAAATGAGAGGTATCTCGCAAGTCAGCAACATATCAGAAGTGGAATAAAAGTTATTAAATCTGAGACTTCCTTTGGCACTAATATATTCCACAAATTTATGTATTTGTTTCTGTTGATAAAACATCTTTAAAAAGAACATACCTTGAAAAGTTTAATTCTATACTACCTTGCAACTAAGCAGCAAGGGAGAAAGAGAAGGAAGGAGATAACTAACAAAGAAGAGGAGAGGAACAAAAGACATAATTTGAGAAAAGAAGACTAGCGAGGCCTAAACGAAGCAAGGGAAGTGTGTCTTTGGTGATACGGGACAAGAAAGTCTTTACAGAACACCTTCACTGGAGTTCAGGCGATAAAAATCATGCAGATACTAATGTCACAGATAAATCCTAGATGAAATAATTTACAAGTTCTATCAAAGTAACAGAGGTAATAAACATCTTGTTCTTTGAAAATATTTTAAGTCATCAATGTCTGAACTGACATGCAAAATGCACTCAACAAAGTATATGTAAAAAAGTTCCATTTCAAATAGTTAACCTCTTTACTACAATGTTGGTCTTCTGTTTTTTTTTGGCTTTATTTTTTAATAAAAAAAGTTGTTCCAGGTTTCCCATGGAAGCCTCCCGAAGGAACACATTCAGATGGGCGAAATTATAAAAATGATGTGTTTATCGGTAGTTAAAGCACGCGGCCCAAAATATACTCTACTTGAATTTGAAGTTCACTATTAAGGCATTTCTGATTCTCAAAGATATAATTAGTCTTTTTGTCACTTAAACTAGCCAGATTCTTCCTTTAAAACATCATACATAAAAAGCAGGAAAGAGATTACTTAGAATGGAAGGCCAAACTACTTAGCAAAGCATCTTTGACTGTGCCACTAGATTTTTTCTTTTAAACTTTATTAAACCAGCACGATTTACAAATTTCTTCACAGTACAGCTGTCACAAGCATTCACTGCACAATACCAGTCCCACCACCAGTGTGCCCTACGCCACCAAAGCCCACAACTCCCACCCCCCCCCCACCCCACCCCAAGCCAGCTCCCCTAGCCAGCTGCATTCACATTGATCATTGCAACTTATATATGGGAAAGGCTTTGGCAAGGACCTGATATTAAGCGGGGTGGTACTATTAAAATGGTCTGGAGCTGTATCAGTTGTGCCTCTGATCAGTCTCCTGGGACAGTTGCTCAGGAGTCCTGGTTCATGTGGGTGGTGAATGGTGTCTCCCACTAGACATTTTTAAGTTTTATCCTTCACTCAATCTAAGGCCGTAATCTACTATGAAAGCATCAAACGGTAGGCACTGAGGACAAAAATTGAACAAGAGAATCACTGCCTTTCAGGTAGTCACAGTCATCTAGCAGAAAGTACATATTAACAAGTATTTACAAATCTACTTGATTAAGTCTTGCAACAGGAAATAAGGGCAGAGCATTACACAAACTAATAAAGTCAGGGCCGGAGTGATAGCCCAGCAGGTAGGGCGTTTGCCTTGCCGCGGCCTGCCTGTGCTGGCCCGGTTCGATCCCGGCATCCCATATGGTCCCCAAGCACCGCCAGGAGTAATTCCTGAGTGCAGAGTCAGGAGAAACCCGAGCATTGCCGGGTGTGACCCAAAAAGCAAAAAAAAAAAAAAAACTAATAAAGTCAGTCCGGAAGACCATGCTATGTCTATTCAAGAGAAACTGATACTCTGATAAAATCATCTGTGGGTCAACTGCTAAGCAAATCAATCTAATAAGTCCTTTCTATTAAAGAAAAAAAACTAGCACAAAAATTGAAGATCGTCAAAAGAACTTGTTTGTCAAAACTTACTGGTGCGAACAATTTCAGTTGGAGATATATACATATATATTTAATTATGTATTTATTGCTTTTTGGTCACACCCAGCGATGCTCAGGGGTTAGTTCTGGCTCTGCACTCAGGAATTACTCCCTGGCTCTACTCTATGGGATGCCGTAGATTGAACCCATGTCAGCCACATGCAAGGTAAATGCTTTATCTGCTGTATTATCATTCGGGCCCCAGCTGGTTAGTTATTAATGTAATCTATCAAAAGGAAATATTTTACTCAAAATGATCCTATTTTCTCCTAAACTTGTTGTTTTCCTATATCTTTTTTTTTCTTGGTTAATTAGTCTTGATCATTTCCCAACCAAGTTTTTTGGTTTTTGTTTTTTTTTTTGCTTTTTTGGGGAGTGTCACACCTAGCGATGCACAGGGGTTACTCCTGGCTCTGCACTCAGGAATTACGCCTGGTGGTGTTGGGGGACCATATAGGTTGCGGATTGAACCTGTGTCGGCCGTGGTGCAAGGCAAACACCCTACCCACTGGGTTATCTCTCTGGTTCTGACCAAATTCTATTAATCCTACTCCATCAGTCTCTTTATTCTTTTTTTGTTTGTTTGATTTTTGCTTTTTTTTTAATCACACCCAGCAATGCTCAGGGGTTTACTCCTGGCGGTGCTTGGGGGACCATATAGGATGCCAGGTATCGAACCCGGTCGGCAGCATGGAAGGCAAATGCCCTACCCACTGAGCTGTTGCTCGGTCTCCTCTTTATTTTATCTACTTCTATTTTCATGAATTCCATCTTTCTTACCTTGGAGCCTCCCAATTTCCTCAAAACTCATTTCTGGTCTCTATGCTAATCAATAAATTCACACTTCATCCAAAAATTATATTTCTAAAGCAAATCCAATGGTTTGATGGTCTACCTTAAACTGCACCCTGTTGCTCACTGAAAAAGTTCAAACTATTCAGAATAACTGACATTATTTGACCTGGTATGCCTTATCCTTTTAACCTCATAGTGAATCTCTTGCAGTTTCCCCAATTTCTGTACAACCTTCCAATATTCTCTCAAAGGAGAATTATGTGACCTCCCCAAATGATCTTTCAACTTTCTCTTCATACTTAGCATACTACGTAGCATTTTAATTAGGTATCTCCTTCAGGAAGCTCTAAGTACCTTAAAGACCGAAATTATCCTAATCATACTTATATTTCCTATGTAAAAGCATTATGTCTGTCTGGCACTAAAAGAATTTGATGATTTGTTGAATGAATAGATAAAATGCCAAGAAAAAGACAAGACTTACAACTTGTCGTATTATCTACATTTCTGAAACCTAATTCTTAAGCCAAACAATACTTAAGCCATGAATTTGCCGTAATCTGTCAAAGACCAAAATAAATAAGGTTCCATCATAACCTAAAATTTAAATGAGCTTTAGGACTGGGGATATAGATCAGTGGTCAACTGCATTTCATGCATATGTGAGGCTCAGGTTCAATTCCCTTGAACCACAAAATAAAACAGAATTTTTAAAAAATCATACAAATTCCCCACTATTCCTTCCACCCACCCCCTGTGGTTAAAGAAAATTCAAATTAACTTTAAAAATGTATGGATACAAGCATACTATTTAAGTCACCTTTTTTAGAGAATACATATGTATCAGACTCATAATATATACTTCAAACATATATTTAAAAACAACATCATAGCTAAATGTATCCAATTACATTATTTTCACTGGAAAAATTCTGGTTTTGCTTTTTTAACATTAAAGATTTTATATATAACTAAAATTTTTCTTTTTATATGAAAATAAATTTTGCTTTTTAATATAAACAAAACCTCACCACAGACTCACCGATTCTTTTCCAGCTCATTGTGTGTAGACCTAAAAGGGGAGGGGAAAAGAGCATTAGCCACGTTACTGTTAAGTGAAGGCTATATAAAGGGGGATCAGTTTAGTTACTGTTACATCACACATGGTAAATTTACTTAATAATATGATCAGATTTCTATAATCTCATTCAATAACAATCTTTGTTTGGGAAATATATTTAGCTATCAGGACTGCAGGGCCCCGAGAGAGTACAGCAAGTAGAGCATTTGCCTTGTACACTGCCAACCTGAGTTCAATCCCTGCACCTCATATCGTCCCTTGAGCCCTACCAAAAGTAATTCTGAGCACATAGCCTGGTTAAGCCCTGAGTACTTTGGTGTGGCCCCAAAGCAAGCAAAAAAAAAGATATAGTGTTTTCAGTTAACAAATCCTAAATATTATAGAACAAGTATTTTTTAGTAATATTAATATCAGGATGTGTTCTCTTGACTACTTCTAACACTACATTTTGCTGATCTGTAGCCATATCAAAAGATTTAATTCAAACAATATATTTTGGTTTAAAGAATGATTAAGGGGCCGAGCCATAGCCCAGTGGTGGGGCGTTTGCCTTGCACACAGCAGGCTTGCGCCGCCTGGGTTCAATCCCGGCATCCCATATGGTTCCCTGAGCACTGCCAGGAGTAATTCCTGAGTGCAGAGCCAGGAGAAATCCCTGAGCATTGCCGGGTGTGACCCAAAAAGCAAAAAAAAGAATGATTAAAATATAGGCTTGAGCAACAGTATAGTGGGTAAGATGCTTTGCCTTGCACGCAGCCAACGTGCAAGGATTGCCGAGTTCAATCCCCAGCATCCCATATGGTCCCTGAGGCCACCCAGGAGCGCACCCCTGAGCACAGAGCCAAGGGTAAATAGTGAGCAGTGGGGGCTGTGACAAAAAAGCAAACAAAAAAAGTTTCAGTATACTTCTGTATCCTCTATATTTGCCCTCTCCAATTACCCACACATAAAGAAAAAAAAGTTTTCTCTAGAAAACATGAAAAGACAGAAGATGAAATCAGGTTGCTTTACTACTAAGTAACACATAAATTCAAGCCTTTCTGTCTTTTTGGGAGGACACAAACAAGAAAAAAGTTTCAAAGTAAGGAAAACATTAATATAAAATACATTAATAAAATCAAGAAATAAATTTCCAGAGACTGGAAAGAGATACTTCAAACTGTTAACAATAGCAGCGAGAGACTTAGTTCCGTGGTAGTACACATACCTCCAACATGACTGGTCTGGGTTCGACCTCTGCAGCATAAAACAAAAGGGAAAAAAAAAACACCAACTCCCTGTCCCATCCTCCCCCGCCTAGGCATTGGTAACCAAAAAAATAAAAACAAAATTCTCTTTAAATAAATAATAACCATGATCTTTTTGGGGACTTTTTCAAAAATTGGTATTTGTGGTATTACTTATCATCTATTGAGCAAGCACAGTGTCTGCTGAACAGGATGTGCTTAGCGTGCTAAACAGTTAGTATACAGAAAGTAATATTTTATTACTGAGTAACCTGTTTTACAGACAAAAAATACTGAAGCTCTGAGAGGTCACAAGACAATCTTATACCAAGCATGTAAGTAGCAGCCATCATTTAAACCCACGTTTCTTTTCTTTTCTTTTTTTAATTTTTTAATATACCAACATGAGACATACTATTACAAAGGTGTTCATAATTGGTTCTTGGCAATAAGGTATTCCAGCACCCATTCCTCCACCAGTGCCCCATTTCCACCACCAATGTACCCCCACCCCCAGGCTGCCTCAATAGCAGATCATTCCCCACTTTCCTTCCCTTTGCTGTCCTTGTTCATAGTGGCTGACTTGAGAACTGCACTCAGCAATGTGGGTCTGTGCTGGGGTCAAACTCAAGACATGTAAGAAAGGCAGGCTCTCCACCACTGAGCAACATCCTCGGGCCCTTCTTTTCTCAGTCATTAAAAAGTATGTGTTACTATGATAATCATTTAAAGCATTATACATAGTTATAAATCAACATCTCTCTATATATTGTATTAACCTCATCAGAAAAAGTTTAATCCCATCCTTCACTATACAACTGACTACAGCTGTAGAAACTATTTATAGTCCCTTGTTAATGATGTTTTCTAATGTACGTAACTCCTCTTTATGTATTTCGGATAGTAATCCCCTGTTGGGTATATGATTTTCAATTATCTTCTCCCATTCAGAATGCTTTTGGGGGAGGAATGGGGAGCCACACCTGGCAGTGCTCAGGGGCTTACTCCTGGCTCTGCACCTAAAAGATCACTTGGTGAGGCTCAGGGGATCATAAGGGGTGCCCAGGTGCAAGGGAAGTGGCGTGTCTGCTGTACTATCTCTGTGGCCCCTCAGTACCGTTTAATGAATTTCTTTTGTTGTGTTTAACTTTTAAGTTTGATGTAGCGCCACTTGCTTAATTGTTTTCTGCCTTGTCCTTTAAGTCAAATCCCTTAAAAGGCTGCTGTCCAAAAGCATATTGCCTATCTTTTCTTCTATGTTTGTTATGGTTACAGATCTTAAAGCCTTCAAACCATTAGAATAATCTTTGAGTAAGTCTTAGACAGTTGTATCTTTTTTTTTTACTACTATAGTACACATTCTTTTGCATGTGGTTGTCCAATTCTCCTAACATGATTTATTGAAAAGGTTTTTTAATTCTATTTATTTATTTGTTCGTTTTTTGCTTTTTTGGGTCACACCCGGCGATGCTCAGGGGTTACTCCTGGCAGTGCATGGGGGACCATATGGGATGCTGGGGATCGAACCCAGGTCAGCCACATGCAAGGCAAACGCCCCCCCCTGTGCTATTGCTCTGTCCCCTGAAAAGTTTTTTTTTCAATCGCTGTTTTATGCT
The DNA here is from genome assembly GCA_021461705.1 of Cryptotis parvus. NCBI lineage: Eukaryota > Metazoa > Chordata > Mammalia > Eulipotyphla > Soricidae > Cryptotis > Cryptotis parvus. The sequence continues at coordinate 21,609 of JAJIBD010010441.1, forward strand.
CTTAGCTCCTTCATTATAAATAAGTTTTCTATATATTTGTAGATTTATTTCTGGGCTCTAAATTTTATTCCATTGATATGTGTGTCTGTTTTCAGTTTAACCCATGGTTTTGATAACTACTACCCTGTAGTTAAGCATGATTTCTCCATATTTTTCTAAGGATTTCTTTTGACTATTCAGGATCTTTTGAAGTTCCAAATAAAATTTGCTTGTTTCTTGTTCTGTTCCTATTATGTATATCATTGAGATCTTGATGGGGTTTTGCCTCTATTTTGTTCTGACTTGAATTGGTTTTGGTTTGTGGGCCATACCTGGCAATGTCACCCCAGGTGTGTTCCTTGCGTCACTCAGTGGTAAACTGTGGCACTAGGGAAGGATGTATGTAACACCTAATTACATGTAACACGTGCTAACTAGCCCAATGAGGCAAACTAGCCTTTGAGCTATCTCCTAGCCTGTTCACTGGGATTTTGATAGGGACTACAGTGAAACACTTACTGCTTTTGGTAATTTGCCATTTTAACAAGATGAATTCTTCCACTCTGTAAGCAATAAGTACCTATTTCTTTGTGTCTTACATTATTTCATTACTACGTTAAAATTTTTAGTGTATAGTTCTTTCACCTCCTTCATTAAATTTAGTCCTAGGTATTTCTTTTGATATAACTGAAAGTGAGATTTCTGCTAGTTTGTTACCATCATAGAGAAATGCAAAGATTTCTGTATACTCACTTTTAACCTTTCACTTATTTTTTTTGCTTTTTGTGTCACACCCAGCAATGCTCAGGGGTTATTCTTCTCTCTGCACTCAGTAATTACTCCTGGAGGTGCTCGGGGGACCATATGGGATGTCAGGGATCAAACCTGGGTTGATTATGTGCAAAGCCAACACCCTACTCGCTGTACTATCACTCCAGCCCCTAACCTTTCACTTTAATGTGGTGGTTTTCCCCTTCTTCTTTTGGTTAGTTTCTAATTTGATGTCATTGTTATACAAATAGATGCTTGGTACTATTTCATTTCCATAATTTTATTGAAACTTGTTTATGTCCCAACATAATGATTTATCCCTGAAAATTCCATGTGTACTTGATAAAAATGTGTACTTTTGTTGATTTGCAGTAGAGTGCTCCATAAATATCTATTATAAATATCTATTAAGTTCAACTCTTCTAATTTATTGTTTAGGGCCTTTCTTTCCTTGGTGATTTCTGTCTGTCTGATAGATATGTCCTCTGCTAAGTTCCTGGCTTTTATTGTGTTGTCTTCTCTTTAAGTTTGTTAATATTTCCTTTGTGCATTTTGGTGTTCCTTTATTGGGTGAATGTATTAATAATGTTATGTCTTTAAGTTGGGCTCTTTTTTTTTTTTGCCTTCTTATCAGTTTAGTGACACAGGTAAAAAGATTGGGACTGGAGCAGCAGCACAGCCAGGAAGGCACTTGCCCTGTACACAGCTGACCCAGGTTCAATACTCCGAACCCCGATGGCCCTCAAGTCCCAACAGGAATAATCCCTAAATTCAGAGCCAGGTGTAGAGCACTGTATGGTGTGGTCCAAAAAACAGACAAACAAAAAAGACTTGTTCAGGGTGGGAGAGATAGTACAGAGGATAGCACTGAGGATAAGGTGCTTGCCTTATATGTGGCAGACCCACACTGTCCCCCCAAGCACCACTAGGAGTGGTCCCCAAAAATAGAGCCAGAAGTAAATCTTGAGCACCAGCTGGTGTGGCACCCAAACAAAAATAAACAAAAAAAAAAAAAGACTTCATGTTCAAGAGATAATATTTTAAAAATGACTTTAGATCCATTTTTAAAAGAACTAGTAGCTTATCTAAAAAAGGAACTAGTAGCTTATCTAAAAGAGAACTTTGGGGCGAGAGAGCTAGTAGAGAGGTTAAGGCACTGCCTTGCTGCAACAACAATGGTTCAGATTCCTGAGCACCACTAGGTTAGCCCCAAAATGGAGCCAGGAATGGCCCTGAGCACTTCTGGGAGTGGCCATAAACACACACAACCCTAAAAGGGGGTGAAAAGTAAACTCATGATACTTTAGGAGTTTAGCCAAAATAATGGTAAGAATAGGCACAACTCACAAAATATGTACAAAGAACATTTAATCTAACAGAGTCAGAATTTTATTATTTATTTGAATATTCTGCACGGCAGAGCCTGGCAAGCTACCAGTGTCATATTTGATATGCCAAAAACCAGTAACAATTACAGACCTCATTCCCATGACCTGAAGGGATGGTTTGAGGCTCTTCATGTTCCTGGAACGAGCAGTTGCCCTTGGGCTACTCTAGCATATGACAGGACGTATGGAGATGTTACTGGTGCCCACTTGAGCAAATCAACGAACAATGAGAAGACAAGTGATACAAGTGATTTGAATATTTTTTTTAATTTTTTATAAAATTAATTTTGCAGGGGGCCTAGGGAGACAGCTCAAACGACTGGCCTTCATCCCTGGCACCGCATGGCCCCTGAGTACCACCAGAGCGGGGTAACCCGACAGCTCCAGAACGCTGCTGGGTCTGAGAGCGCCACAAGCCAAGTCGAGCAGCACCAACTAGGAGGTCCCCCAGTCCCTGAGCACTGTTTGGGAGGTCAAAATAAAATGAAGGAAAATTTCTCTTTTGCTGTTGTTTGAATGAATGTTAAACACTTATTTCATTAAAGAAAGTTAGAAAATAAGTACATAATATTCAGGGCTATTTAGAGCAAAAACATTGCTCACATCTGAATAGAAAGTTTGATTTCCCACCTCCTTTTTAATGGGTAAGCAATCATAGAATTAGTGAAAAAAAAAAACCAGAAACAATTTGCTTTGAGAGAAGCTACTTTTCTGGGGCCAGATCCAGCTTTGCTCATGGCTAACTCCTGGCTCTCTGTGCACTTAAGCTAACCAATGTGATAATCCTATATACTGGCATAAATGCAAAATATACTATTAGCCAAAGACTACCAACTACTGAGTTCCAATATTATACTAGTTTATTATCAAAATCAACATCAAAAGAATGTAATCTTATTTACTTCTGAGAATAAAATTAGAACAGCAGGTCCCACTTTTTAAGCCCCCAAATATATATTTTCTTGAAAAATTATTTCCTTTAAATATTAATAAATAACATTTATTATTAATAGCCAAAATTATGCATTTTTTCTCTGAACCAGAAAATATATGCCAAATGTAGGTGGAACACCAGAAAAATAGAACAAGAATTTCAAACATCAAGTAGCAGAAATAATGAAACCTAACTTCCCTTTCCTTCCCTGCACTCCTGATGGTGCTAAGAGGCTACTCTTCACTTGGTCTTAGGGAAATGACTCCCAATAGTGCTTAAAGACCCATCCAATGCTGGAAATTGAAGCCCAGGCCTCCTCTCGTGAAAATCATGTTATCTCCCTGGCTATATCTGTATTCTTTCTTACCAAGCTGCCATGTTCCTCTATTAAAAGAAAAACAAAAAGAAGACATCAGCAGTGTTTACTTCTGTTTGAATGCTCCGCCCCACCCCCACCACAAGGCCCCTGGTCTGTAAGAGCCAGTCAGTACACTTGCTGTTCAAGACTGTCTCAAGCTGCAGGGAGCGTCCAGAAGACAAATCAAAATATGTGAAGGAATAATTATAACTGGAGAAAAAAAATAAATATACACCAAGTAAGTAAAAAGCGCTGAGGGAATTAAAAGGAGTTTACCACTTTAACTTACTAAACTTTACTTCCAAATGGTACTATCAACAAAAGCTTGAGAAAAAAGTAGTATTTGGTCTAGGGTTTAAATAATGAGCACATTAGCTACTAGTAGAATCTGACCCTAGTAGAGAAAGGGCATTCCGAGTGGAAAGGACAGCTTAAGTAAAACAAACTTAAGAGCTGTCAACTACGAAGAACAACATAACGATGAAAAAGGAAACTGAATAAAAAGTAGGTAACCTGACCAATTAGTAAGCTATGAAGACAGCACAAGGTTTAGGGTATGGCACATTCAGAAAAAAAGTAACTTCTGTTTCTCTGAGCCTTTCGTGTTCAGGCAAGCCCTTCAAATAATATCACCGAAATATTCAATTATAATAATTCCTGTAAGAATTATTATAGAGAACCCTCTGAATTATCCCATTTATTAGCCCATTTACTTCTCCAAATAAAATGTACCTCTGAGAACATACACAAACTAGTTTCTTTCTGATATCTCTAATCTGAATACTTAACAATTCCCAAGGGTAGAAAAGCATTTCTGTCATTTTATCACTGAATCATAGGTTAACCCTTTACAAAAGTAACATCCCTTTATGAGACTTCCTATTCGAATGTGATTTTTTTAATTGATCATAATACACTCCATTATGCAAAATTTTTCATTCTTTGGGATAACAGTTTGTTGGTAGTCAATAAAGCAAAACAAAAAGATACCGTTTTAAGTAAAATAAAAATATTAAATATTAAATCCCCCATTTAATATTAAAAAAATATTAAATCCACCCAGCAGACTAGCCTATCACAGCCCGGCTCGCATGGCCGCTTGGCCACATGGTTCATCAATTAATGCTGAATTTTAAGATGACTACAAGAGTATGCTACCTGCACAGCAGAGCCTGGCAAGCTACCCGTGTCGTATTTGATATGCCAGATACAAGTAACAATTATAGACCTCATTCCCATGACCTGATGGAATGGTTTTGAGGCTCTTTATTGTTCCTGGAGCACGCCAGGTGCCCTTTGGCTCTACTTGCATGAGACAGGTCATATGGAGATGTTACTGGTGCCCACTAGAGCAAATCGATGATGAACAGGAAGACAGTGATACAGTGAAATCCCCCATTCCCAAATTAAATTTCTCTTTTAGCAACAGACCTTTTTTTGTTGAATTTACAGGCCATCTCTCACTTTGGTTAACATTTTTACTTAACTAATTCCTAAGCCTAAAGAGCTGAATAAGTGTTGCCTTCTATACAATAAGCAGAATCCATGCATGAAGCTAAATTACTATCTTCCAAGCATATCTAAAGAGCTCACGACTGGGCTGGAGCAATAGACAGTGGAGTGGTAGGTGCCTGCCTTGCACACAGCCAACCAAGGTTTGATCCCTGCAGCCCATATTGTCCTAAACACTACCAGGAGCTATTCTGGGTGTGCAGACAGGATTAAGCCCTGAGCATCACTGCAGCGTATGACCCAAAACCAAAACAAAGCAAAACTAGCTTAGGAGGCTATAGTCATGCTCTGCATAAGAGGGCCTGGTTTGATTAGCTGGAAAGAGCCGTTGAGCACTATCAGGTGTAGGCCAAAAAATAAAAGCCAAAGTCAGTTTTAATTTCCAACAACTCAAGCACAGTAATTT
>JAJIBD010010442.1:0-49246 GCA_021461705.1 Cryptotis parvus
CGAAACTTGTTATTCCTTTAATACTGCCCTCACTGAGATGCTGAGGTGATCCCCAAGTGACACATGTAATGCCCTTTTTTTTTTTGTTTTTAGTTTTGGGTCACACCTGGCAAGGCTCAGGGGTTACTCCTGACTCTGCACTCAGGAATTACTCCTGGCAGTGCTCGGGGGACCATATGGGATGCCGGGGGATCGAACCCAGGTCAGTCATGAGTAAGGAAAATGCCCTACCTGCTAGACTATTGCTCTAGCCCCTTACTGCCTTTTGGGTCACACCCGGCAATGCTCAGCACCTGGCTCTTCACTCAGGAATTACTCCTGGCGGTGCTCGGGGGACCATATGGGGGATCGAACCCAGGCCGGCATGGGCTGGCTGCATGCAAGGCAAGCGCCCTACCCGCTGGGCTATCGCTCCGCGCCCCCTTAATGCCCATTTTTAAGCTCTTATAAGCCACTCTGTCATGTTCTCTGCTTCGTAAAGGCTAGTGATTTCAAGGATGTCCTCCTCGGTCCTTTACTTCCCCTAAAACTCATCCTAAATAATCACACCCAATCTTTAGAAACCAACAGAATTGCTTTCCAGTTTAGTGCTTCTTCGTCAACCATAGACTATTTTCAGTCATCTTCTCTATATAATCACCACCAGAACCTTGAGTATTAACATTGACCCCTTCCTAACAAACTTTGTCTCTTAAGTTCCACTATATGTCTCTTTTAAATTTGACATCATCATGTCGATCATCCACTAGTCTAGAGTCAGGTTCCGTGGCAGTGGGGACTAAGTCCGCATATTCCGAGGGCCAGCTCCACCCCACCTTTGTTAGGCGTCACTGAACACATCAGTCTCTATGAGCCATGCAGCTTATTCTCCCTTCTATAATTTTTCTAGAAGCCCCTTCACTCCTGTTTACGGCAAAGTCCTACTCATTTGGAGAGCCTTCACCAGGACAATCCTTTGGAACACTGTCCCAACCCTCTTTGAAATGATGGCTTGACCTAAAAGACAAGGCCCACTTACATTTAGGAAGGATGCATATATTTTTCGTGATCTATTTTCCACAGCTGTGTAACATAGTAACAATTGTGTTAATGTTTATGCTACAGATATATGAAATTAGAGCACCCATAACAAAAACCTGCCCAAGGTCTTCCACCACTGTCCCTATGTGACCTCCTCCAGAGCCATTTGCTAAATTATGGCTTGCCAAAATTTTAAGGCACAAAGTCTGTCAGTTACAAGTGAAGAAGTAGTAAATTGACTTATACAAAAATTCCATCTAAGGTGATTAAATAAGAATATCTTATTTCGGGGCCTGAGCAATAGTATAGCATGTGGGGTTTTTGCCTTGCATGCAACCAAGCCAGGTTCAGTCCCTGACACCCCATATGGTCCAAGTTCACCAGGAGTGATCCCTGAGTACAGAGCCAGGAGTTAGTCCTGAGCACCGCCCAGTGTGCCCAAAAACAAGCCAGGGAAAAACCACTCACCCTTGGGTCAGAGTAATAATACAGAGCAAAGGGTACTTGATTTGCATGTAGTCAGCCCTAGTTCAATAGTTCAATCCCTCAAATACCACCATTCCTAAGCACAGAGCAAGGAACAGCCAGAGTACCTGGCGGACCCTTCCCCATCCAAAACGTATTTCATTCAATTTCTCCAATCTAAAATAACTGATTTAGGGGGCTGGAGCGATAGCCCAGCGGGTAGGGAGTTTGCCTTGCAGCGGCCGGCCCATGCCAGCCCAGGTTCGATCCCGGCATCCCATATGGTCCCCCCGAGCACCGCCAGGAGTAACTCCTGAGTGCAGAGCCAGGAGAAACCCCTGAGCACTGCCGGGTGTGACCCAAAAAAAAGAAATAAAATAAAATAAAATAAAGTAACTAATCTAAAATTAACAAGCCAAAAGAAAAAGTACATACCTGAGAAAAGCAACTTATAATGCTGTCAGCCGAAGGCGGTGTTTGCAGCTTGCTTGCTATTTTGTTCTGGAGAGCAGGAACTACAGGGGAAGGTTGTCTCAGGCGCTGTATGGAAAAGAGAACATATAGGTACACATAAAGCAATATGTGCATGCATATACACACAAATACACATTACACACACACACAAACATAATCCTAATAGTTAACAAGATCATTTGAGTAGCCAGGGTGCTACTTCTATTTAATAAAATACATTTTACATCAGAATCTAATTTTTTTAAATTGAATCACCGTGAGATATAGTTACACGGTAGTTCATGACTGGGCTTAAGTCATGCAATGTTCCAATACCCGTCCCTTCAACCAGTGCCCATTTCCCACCACCAATGTCCCCAGTTTTCCTCCTGCCCCCCGACCCCCCCCCCCCTGGCACTCTGTTCCCCAGTGAAAGAAAACTTTCCTTCTTTCTCTCTCTCACACTTTCTGTCTAGGCACTATGGTTTGCAAAAGGACGAGAGTTAACCAACCTTCCGGCACTATGGTTTGCAATACAGTACTGAGAAGTTATCAAGCATATCATACCTTTACCTATTTCCAGTCCTCCGTTCTTGTCCAGAGTGACCATCCCCAACATCACTGTCTTGTTGGTGCCCTCTCTCTAGCTGCCCTCCCCACATGCTTCCACTTGTGGCAAGCTTCCAACTGTGGACCAGTCCTAGTGGCCATTCTTTTTTACTGTCCATGGGTAGTAGTCTCATTTTAAGTTTTTATATATCATAGATGAGTGCAATAATTCTATGTCTCTCTCCTTTATCGAACAAAAGAATCAATTATAATAAACATACAAATCTAATCTTCCTATTATAATTCAATAAACTTAAATAAAGCAAGAGTATACCAAATAAAAACAAATGAAAAGTTGCAAGACAAATTTTTTAGACTTATTTTAATAATAAAAAGAAATTAAGACAACAGCCTTCTCTGGAAAACAATATAAATCAACTTTTTTTACCTTTTTTTTTTGCTTTCTTTTTTGTTGGGGGGGGGTTTGTCACACCCGGCAATGCTCAGCAGTTACTCCTGGCTCTCTGCTCAGAAATTACTCCCGGTGGTGTCAGGGGACCATATGGGATGTTGGGGATCAAACCCAGTTTGGACGCATGCAAGGCAAATGACCTACCCACTGTGCTATCACTCTGGCCCCTATAAATCAACTTTTAAAATTGATTTTAAACATACCAGGTTGAACCAAAGAGATGCTAAACAAGCGGAGCACATGCAAAGAGCTTTGCACGACAGCTCGAATGTCTGAGAGATTTAACATCCTTTCAAAATCTGATGCAATGAGTTGGGCATTTTGCTTTTCCCCTCCCGAGTCTAAAAACAAGTCTATCTTGTTTATTATTTCAAAGAACCAGCTCCTGGCTTCATTGACTCTACTGTACTGTTTTGTGGATTATCTTTAATTTCTGCTCCAGTTTTTATTATTTCCTTCATTCTACTAGTTTTGGGATTCACATCTTTTTCCAAGTGTTTAAGACATATTTAAGTTTTCAGTTTGAACTTTTCTTTTCAAATGCAGGCCAGTACTGATTGCTATGAATTTTCACTTTGTACAGTCCTTGCTGTGTCCCACAGACTTTGTTTCTTCATTCTCATTTATTTCTAGAAACCTTTATGTCTCCTTCAATTTACTTTATTTAGTTGTTACTTAGCAGTGTTTTGATCAACCTCGTCATACTGGAAGTTTTTTTACCTACCTTTTTTCATGGTTAATTTCTACATTCCGGGCATTTTGTGGTCTGAGAGGGAGCTAGGTCTGATGTCTATATTTTCAATTTACAAATTTATTTATACATATAAAATTTTATGTATTTGATTTACGCCCTAGTATGTGATTTATCCTACAGAATGTTCAGTGCACTAGAAAAGAATGTATATTCGTTTGTTTAAGGACAGGAGCCCTATATGTCAATTAATCCCAGTTTTCTAATTCCTCATTTAGGGCTCTTGTATCTTTACTGATACTTTGGTTAATGTAATGGTGAAGTGGAGTGTCAAAGTCTCCCACCACTATTATGTTTCCATCAATGTGTTTCTTTAGATCTATGAGCAGAAGCTTTACAAACTCCAATGTGCCTTAACCTGTGCTCCTGTGCTGATAAGGTACTTCCTAAGGCCAGAGTCAGTAGGTAGGGCATCTTGCCTGAGTTTGATCCTCAGCATCCCATATGGTCCCCAAGCATATCAGGAGATCCCTGGGAGCAGAGCCAGGAGTGACCCCTAAGCATTGTCAGATGTGGCAACCCCCTACAATAAAAAAAGGTACTATTTCATCTCCTCTTCCCTTAACCAGTAACTAATGTCCATTCTTGTTCCTAATTACTTTCTTTTGATTAAATGCTCAGACTCAGATACAAGGGGCAGAGCTGCTACCTGCTCTCCCTGTGCTCAGCTGATCATCGCGGCACCCAGGAGGGGAAGGTGAGTTCTAGCCCTGACCTGTCATCCCAGTAGAGCCTCACAATGAGCCAGGGTAACCCCCCCCCCCCCCACCCACTATGAGGGCAGTTACTTTCAGCATCCGGACTCCACAGCTGTCAGAGCTCCACCCCAAAGAGAAAAGCCGATCTCTCCCGTAGTGGTTCATCAGTAAATGCACAAGATAAGAGCCTACTACTGAGAGTATACCACCCACACGGCAGAGCCTGGCAAAGCTACCCATGTCGTATTTCATATGCCAAAAACCAGTATCAATTAATGACCTCTTTCCCAAGACCTGAAAAGAATGGTTTGAGGCTCTTTGTGTTCCTGGAGCGAGCAGACGCCCTTAGGCTACACTAGCACACAACAGGATGCATGGAGATGTTACTGGTGCCCATTCGAGCAAATCTATGAACAATGCAAAGACAAGTGATACAAGTGATAGAAGATTAAATGCTATTTGGCCTGATAAAGTACTGCTGTTCCAGTTTCTTTTTTTTAACCTACCATTAGCTTATTATGACTGTTTCCCAGCCTTTCCCTCTAAGTCAATATTTATCCTGTGAATTTAGGTGTGTTTTCAATAAGCAGCAAATTGATATATTTTTTTTCTGATCTACTCGGCTACTCTTTCATGGAGCCAGGGATTGGGCCCTGAATTTCACATACACAGACATGTGGTTTACCACTAAGTCACATCCCCAACCCTTAGTTTCTTTTTAAAATGATAACCGTAGTAGAAAAATGTATTAAAAATTAATATGGAATTAATATCTGTTATCTCAAAGGTGTACTCAAAGTCAAAGTGAAATTAGCAAGAATCAGTAGGCAAGTGGAAAATAAATTCTAAAGCATATAAAATTAAAACCAAACCATTTTTATTATACTCAAGAGATATAAAATTACCTTTAAAATTTGCTACAAAAGTTTCCAATTATTCTCAATTTTTGTACTCATTCATGTCATGAATGGTTCATACGGTGCTTGTCCAAGGACAGTAGAAGAAGTGCCAAGATAAGTCTGTTACCCAGTGACACTAATTAGTGGGGGAAAGAAACACTGTTACCCAGTGGCATTGCTTGTCGGGGGATGAAAGGGAAATGGAGCACACTGGTATTGGGAAATGTGCACTGGTGGAGGGATGGCTGTTGAAAAGTTGTATGAAAAAATTAATAAATAATTTTTTTAAAAAATTCATGACAAGACTACAATCATGAAATACATTTAAGATGTGATTAGAAAAAATAAAGATTTTTAAAAGGAAAAAAAATTAGTGGGGGGAAAACAGCAGAAAGAGCAGTGGTAGCACCTCCTAAGGGAGTTTAGAGCACTGCTCTGAGGATAAAAGATAAAGGGGGTCTACCTCCTTGTCTTCTTCCTGAGGCTACAACTCAACAATTCTCATGGTGAGGGAAGGCTAAGCTATAGGTTAGAGCAACTTTTCTGACTTAAGCTTACATTGGTTTCACCTCCAATCAAAGTTTCTCTTTCATAGTAGTGCTGAAGTTGAAGATTATGTCTTTCTTCTTCTTCCCTTTTCTTTTTTTCTGCTTCTTTTTTCGTCTTTCTTCAGCTAACCGTATAAGTTCTTCATTTTTCAGCCTTTGCTTTAAAGTAAAAGGGAAAATGTATACTCCATACATGCATTCCGTATCACTCAAAACTACGCTGTCTTATTGTCACAAATAAAGGGCTAACAACTGCACATACTACAAATGCTAAGTATTCCCTAATATCAACCCGTCTGCTTAGCAATAAAACAACAGGCATTTTTAGAACATCTTTAGTCTATCTGCTTTGCTTTTATTAATCACTTTCTTAAATCTTTCACTTTAATAAAATAATTTCCAGTGAATGGATATTGACCTAATACTTTCTAAATACATCTAAGGCTATTTTCTTTTGTAAGTAACAAATATCCATACACATAAAAGTATTTTCAAACGAAGTAGGAAAATAGAAAAAAATTGCACCTCCTCTTCTTTCTCCCTTTTTTTCTCTTGCTCCTCCTCATACTCCTGTTGAATTCGGCCCTTTGCTCTGCAAGACGTTTTTCCTCCTTTTCTTCTGCAATTCTCAGTTTCTCTCGCTCTGCTTCTTCTCTTTGTTTCTTCTCCTCAATCTGAAGAATTAAAAATACCTATTACTTTGTAAAACTATTGAAAAGCTACAGTATCACTTAATTTTTTTCTGGCATCCCATGAATAATATTTGTACCTTTATTTTACAAACAAAATTATGTTCCTAAAATTTTATTTATTTATTTCCCCCTTTTTGGGTCACATCTAGAGACACTCAGGGGTTACTCCTGGCTCTTCGCTCAGAGATTACTCATGGCAGTGCTCAGGGGACCATATGGGATGCCGGGGATCGAACCGGGTCGGCCGCAAACAAGGCAAATGCCCTACCCTGCTTTATTATCACTCCAGCCCGTTCTTAAATTTTTAATTTCCTGAATCTTATTAAGAAAACTAAAAGACATAATATTAAAATATGAATAAAATTCCAGCTATACTAAATGTTTATTTATTATGAAATTTTAACAAAATTTCTTTTTAAATGTTTTAATCTGATTGAAGGAATCATTATTGTCTGTAACCCAAAGGAGTACGAAGACTAAGTGAAACAATATTGTGCGCGTGTTGGTGACACACCCTACTGAATCTTAGCCTCCAGCTACACTTAGCTAATGTGGAGAGCAGTCCCTGCCTTTGGGGGAATCTCTGAAGCACACACAATGGGAGTTTAGGCAGAATTGAATTGATCTCATAATTTTATACAGCATAAATATTTTTTATCATGAATCTCGTTTGCCCCAGATCAATATTCTGTTCCCACAGGTCCCTGTGTGGGACATACATGTAGATATCCCAAGAGTACTTGGCCACGCTGGAGCAAACCATCACTTGAATCCCGTTATTCATCAATATGCTCGGCGGGCACCAGCAACATTTCCATTGGACCCTATCACGTGCCAATGTAGCCCAATGGCATCTGGTTGATTGAAGAATATGAAGAGCCTCAAACCGTTCCTTCCAGGGTCTTGACAAGGAAGTCTGACCATCTTGTAGGTGGGCGGCCACGTGATCTTTGACATCCAGTGGGATCCAGTTGGTAATGGCTCTAGTCCAGGGGCGTCTCCAAATGGCATTACATGTCCAGCCCATCTGATTTTCGACGCCTTGGCAAAGGGAGACAGCGTCCCTGACTCTGTATCGTGGATGGAGGTCGGAACTCTGGATTCCTTCTCTCAATTGAGTGAGGAGCGATATTTCAAACATAGCTCTTTCGATTCCTCTTTGGGAGACTCGAATAGCATTCTCATCCTGCTTTCATAAGGTGCAGGTCTCTGAGGCATATGTTAGTGCAGGGAGAACGGTGGAGTAGAAGAGATGTGCCCAGAGCCGGAGGTTCTTTGTCCTTTTAGCTATTTCTTCGATGCTCTTGAAAGCATTCCATGCCGCTCTCTTCCTCCTGCGCAGCTCAGGTTTTAGGTTATTCATCATGATGACTTCTCAACCTAGGAGATCTTTGTTCCGTTGATAGTGAATGGGGCCTCTGGAACTAGTTCATTTTTCATGAGCATAGTTTTGTTGAGATTCAGCTGTAGAACCTATCTTTCCACATTCTCTGTAGAAGTCAGCCAGCATTTGTGCCACTTGGTTAATGTTTGGTGTTTTTAGAACAATGTCATCAGTGAAGCCGGAGGTAGTGTAGTTGCCGACCGTCTATCTTCACTCCCATACCAAATGTCGCATGACGTTCTTGAGGGTGGCGCTGAAGAGTTTCGGAGAAATGGCATATCACCCTGCTGTACCCCCTCTTTGACATCAATGATCACTTCCTTTTAGAATGGTGAGATCCTGGTGGTGAATCCGTAATACAGCTCAAAGGATCTTGATGTATTGGGTTTGAATGCCCTATTTGGCTAGGGCTTCAATGACTGCTGATGGGGCGATAGTTGCCAATGCCGTGGATGTCTCCCCTTCTTGAACAGCAGAACTGTCCTGCTGGATTTCCAATGGGAGGGTGCCTTGCATTCAGACAGGTAGCGTGTGAAGAGCCGAGTTCATGTATTGATGAGTAGTGACAGCAGATTCTTCAGGTGTTCAGGTCTGACTTTGTCTGGGCCACGTGCTGTTCACTTCTTTACCAACAAAATGGAATGTCAGATTTCAGAAGGGAGAACATTGAGAATGACATACCAGGGGCCGGAGGCGATAGCCCAGCGGGTAGGGCGTTTGCCTTTCACGCAGCTGGCCTCTGCCAGCCTGGGTTCGATCCCGGCATCCCATATGGTCCCCGAGCACCGCCAGGAGTAATTCCTGAGTGCAGAGCCAGGAGTAGCCCCTGAGCATTGCCGGGTGTGACCCAAAAAAGGCAAAAAAAAAAAAAAAGAGAGAGAGAGAGAATGACATACCATCCTGCCGAATTTGGTACATGGGCATGTTGACGTGGCTATCAAAGAGATCTGAGAAGTCATAGATAATCTTCTCCACTGCCTTTCTGGAAGATGTGATAGATCCATCAGGAGATTAGAGGGCAGTCATCTTGGTCTTATAGTTGATGAAGGACAGGCGGGCGTTGTGAATGCTTTTCCTGGCTTCTGCTGCAAAGGCCAGTATTTCTGCTCTTCTCTCTTTGAGGTCTTCCTTTATCACTTCTCTGCACTGCTTTGCGAGCTTGAACTTAGCATTTGGTCACCTGAGGCTCACGCCTTGCCACATTGGCGAATGAGCTCGAGAGTTTCTGAAGACAGGGGTTCTTTGTGTCTTTTCTCTCTCTTGGCATTCTTTGCACAATCATGGAGGTGCTGAACCAGTTGGTTGTATTCTTCATCGATGTCGTCAATGATGGCATCTTCCCATGTTGCCGCAATGGTGCCAAAGAGTTCCCAGTTGGTGGTCGTTCTGGGAGTTCTCTTCTTAAACTTTGCAGTCTTTTCTACCCGTTGCGTGAAGTAGTATTTTGCACGAAGGAGACGGTGGTCCGATCCTGTTTGGAATTTTGGGATGACAGCAACATCGGTCAGGCAAAACCGTCAACTGAATGTGATGTGGTCAATTTCATTGTGGAACTGTCCGCCAGGAGATTCCTATGTCTAATGTTTCGATTCAGTCTTCTGGAACTGTGAGTTCCCATGAATGGTCTTGAAGGACATGAACTCAAATAGTCTCTCACCCTGTTCGTTCCATTATAGGCCATGGGTCCAGATGTGGAGCTCTTCGGCCGATCTTCTTGGTACTATCTTGGCATTATAATCACCAACTATGATCTTGTAGAAGGTGTGCCTCCAGTTCCATGTAGAATTTCTCAATTTCTTCTTCCTTGTATGTGGATGTTGGTGCATAGACAATGAAGATAGAAATTGCTGGCAGTGGGCCACATCTCTTCAAGTGTAATCGTCCTATCCAGTTTGTTAGGCATTCAAATGAATCAATGCTCACTGCCAGGTCCCTGTTGACAAGGACACCGACGCAACCAAAGCCTCTTTCGTCACATGTTCCGAGGAACAGTTCTTCTCCGGTGTCAAAAACAGCGTGATGCAATGCCTCCTGTCTCAGCCAGACCAATGATGTCGTACTTGATCTTTCATGCTTGCACCAGTAGGTCCTCAATATATGCTTCCGATACCAGCATATAGGCATTGAAAGTACAGACAGTCATTTTAGTCCTTCTTCGCTTTGGCAACCTAGTTTCTTTTTTTTTCTTTTTGGGTCACATCCGGCAATGCTCAGGGTTACTCCTGGCTCTGCACTCCAGGAATTACTCCTGGCATTTCTCGGGGGACCATATGGGATGCCGGGATCGAACCCCGGGCCGGCATGGCTGGCGGCATGCAAGGCAAATGCCCTACCCACTGGACTATCTCTCTGGCCCCTTGGCAGCCTAGTTTGGCCCTGAAATTTTATCAGGCACTCCTTGTTCATCCTTATTAGTGATGCCATATTAAGGGCTCTTTCAGGGTCAGGAAAATAAACATTGTTATTACTGGTTTTGGCATATCGAATGCGCATTGGACAGTTTGCCAGGCTCTGTCTGCTGTGCAGGCGGCATACTCTCAGTAACTTGCTGGGCTCTCTGAGAGGGTAGAATTTTCATGGTAATTTGGAGATAAATCAGTAATGGGGAGAGCTGGTAGATGCTCTGCCTAGTGTATCTGGCATATAATCAATATATTTTACATTTGTTTCAATAAGAGATTGAATAAAAAGGTTTTGCCCACTTTTTAACCCAAAGTTTTTTTTTGTTCTGCAGGTGCCTCTATAAATTTTTATGATTATACACTAGTGTACTTTAATCAAGTTCTCTATCTGAAGCTTCTTATGAACTGGTAATTATATCTAGGGAGGATTAGTTTGTTTTGAAGCTCCAAGCTTGTACTGTGACAGGTATAAAGACAAAATATGATGTCTCTCTTCATTTTGAAAAATTAGCATTGTGTCGGAGCGATACATAGCGGGTAAGGCATTTGCCTTGCATGCGCCCGACCGGGTATGATCTCCAGCATCCTGTATGATCCCCGAACACTGCCAGAAATAATTTCTGAGCAAAGAGCCAGGAGTAACCCCTGAGCATCGCCAGGTGTGACCCAAAAAGCAACAACAACAAAAAAATTAGCAGCATGCTAACCAAAGTTACAATTTCAAGATATTTATTCTAGTTTCCAATAGATTATTAATAAAAAATTGTGTGCATTTAAAGGCATTTACAGAGCTTAGATCATAATCTCTGCAAGTAGAGATCTAAGACTCCCACCAAAGAGAGAGGATCTCACCCAAAAGAAGGATAAGAAAGGGCCGGAGCGATAGCGCAGTGGGTAGGACATTTGCCTTATGCCGCCGGCCCATGCCAGCCGGGTTCGATCCCGGCATCCCATATGGTTCCCCGAGCACTGCGAGGAGTAATTCCTGAGTGCAGAGCCAGGAGAAACCCCTGATCATTTGGGAGAAACCCAAAAAGAAAAAAAAAAAGGATAAGAAAAACATGGATCAAACCATTGATCAATTCCTAGTTCAGAGACCTGCCAGTGCGCCTCCAGGCAAACTAACGTGTCTCTGACTCTAAAGGTAATGTCAAAGTGAATTATTCTGATGGAATTTGGACCTTAGTGGGATCCAGAGTCTGGGATCTGCTAGCTATATATTCATAGTAAAAAAAGTATTAATGCCATTTCCTACAAATCACATTCTGAACTGCTTTCTGGTTCAGAGATGCAGCCCCTCCTCTCTCTGCTAGGGAGATTTTGCCTCTTGAAATCAGCTCTGGCTTTTGTGAAGCTTGAGCCAAGCCTTACCTAAAGACCTACATTTCTTTCTTTTTTTTTTTTTTTTTGCTTTTTTGGGTCACACCTGGCAATGCTCAGGGGTTTCTCCTGGCTCTGCATTCAGGAATTACTCCGGCAGTGCTCGACGTACTATATGGGATGCCGGGATCGAACCCAGGATGGCATGGGCCGGCCTCGTGCAAGGCAAATGCCCTACCTGCTGGGCTATCACTCTGGCCCCAAGATCTACATTTCAAAAGGGTCATTTACCTGGTTTCATCTCTAGATAGCCCAACCCCTGATGGGCTGGGCTGGAAGATTTTGGCAGGTTTCAGTCTATAAAAGAAGTTAGGATAAGAAGAAGGGGTCTTTTGCCATTTTGGCTTCCCTTGGCGTTTTCCTCTCTGTCCTCTCCCTTCTCTGTTGAGCTTCAACACATGGTGGCACCATTTTGGCCTACACATGGCTGGGGCCTAGCTGGGAACCCAGAGTTTGGAGTTTTCCTGTTCTTGGATTGTATATCAGAACCTGTGATAGTAAAGCCTTTGAAAACTGGGCCAAATTCCTGAGTTTTCACCCATTCCCAACCGGCCCCGAGGTAGAAAGGAACTCGCTTCCTGGTATTGTTGGGGACCCCAGTGGCTCCCGACATGCAAGTACATGATGAGTTATCCTTTCATCTAGATACCAGGATCTGTGGAATGGGAAAGCTGAAGGCAGAACTTGTATGAAGTTAATATAGTCAAAGTTTCCCTCATTACCCGTAATTGTTTCCCAAAGGGAAAACTTCTAAAGATATAAATATAGTGGCTGATGATGTAATACCGAGAGTGAAGAACCTAGACTGAAGCGCTGACCTCACAATCTGCTAGCTCTACTACCATGAGGAGTCTGTCTAACTTAGTGCATAACATGAAAGTATTAATACTGTCCTTAAAGTGTTCTGAAGGTTTAATGAGATGTGCAAAAAGACTGTGTAAGGACTTACATGCAAAGTATCTTATGATGAGCAAAATATCTATAACTGCAAGATACTTCTTTTTTCCTGAATTCTATCCTTAGACCAAGACTGCTTAAAATTTTTCCACTTGCAATCCCTTCCCTCAAAAACTACATGGGCAAGCACTGTAAAAACATCTTGAATTCGATCATTAAGCATTGATTCTGAATTAATTCTTTTCTTTTTTTTTTCTTTTGGGTCATACCCAGCAATGCTCAGCAGTTACTCATGGCTTTACACTCAGGATTTACTCCCAGCAGTGCTCAGGGGACCATAAGGGATGCCAGGGAATCAAACCTGGATCAGCTGCGTGCAAGGCAAACACCCTACCCGCTGTGCTATCATTCCGGCCCCAATTCTGAATTAATTTTTATGAACTGAGTGTTCAGAATCTTTTCACTATAATCAAATTTTTCATAGCCCCCAAATTCAGATTTGTGTGACCCACAGTCAGGCCCCCTGATGCTTGCCAAGTATAGTAAAATTTTATTTAAATTATGACTTGCTGTCATTATAATCAATACACCATAAGCGTTCTCTAAGTTCAAAGTAGGACTCTGATACAAACAAAACCTGCTGCTTCCTGACTTAGTCAAAACCTCGGGACTTCTGATACACACTTACACACTATTTCTACTTATTCCGTGGACCCTTACAAAGGCTATACCTCTGCCACCATTCTAGTAAAATATCCCTGTTTCATGCGGCCGAGCAATAGCGCAGCGGATAGGACAAACGTTTGCCTTGCACGTGGCTGGCCCATGCCGGCCGGGTTCGATCCCGGCATCCCATATGGTCCCCCCGAGCACCGCAGAGCCATGAGAAACCCCTGAGCATTGCCGGGTGTGACCCAAAAAAGAAAGTAAAAACTCCCTGCTTCAATCTTCCAAATCCTCCAATAAAATGTCCTAAACTCTAATGCTAGATCAAACATCCTTAATACTTCTTCAATTATGTCACTACGTTAACAGTTCATCTTTTCTAATAATTAGGAATAAAAAGGTATGTTTAAAAGCTGGGATTAGACTAATTGCCTTACATGTCAGACTAGGGAAATGTAGAATTTTTATGTAGAAAACCTATTACTAGGTCTTGAGTAGACTTTTGAAAATAACATGTGAAATTCAAAGGAGGCTTCAGCAAGTCACAAGACATCTGCTGGAGCAGAGGAGTTAAGTGTGAAGAGACGGGGCTCTCGTACGTCTCAGGCTTCAGGCTTTATCCCTAGTACTCAGCCCAAGGGTAGAAACACTGGTAATTCATTAATTCTGTCTGCTTAATAAACACAAGATGCTCAACTATAGACTCTCTAACTCAAAACATCCAGTAATTTCAGAAAACAAAATTGATTTTTCTAATACACTGAGTATCAACAAAGTTATTTCATTCCTGAAAAGTATTATTTTAAAGCTTTTCTGTGTCAGAAATTTCAGCATTTTTCTGCTACGGTTCAATGGAATTTAGAAGGTATTAAGTCAACTAAATGTACAGTTCTCCTTATTTCTCTCTCAAATATAAGCAAAATAGTTTTAGTACTCCCTCTAATTTCCATAAATTAGATGGTGGAGAGTTACTGTGTTTTGTTTGGATTTTGTTTTCTTTCTCTGTTGTTTTTAATTTTGGGGCCACCCCTGAAAGTGCTCAGGGCTTATTGCTGACTGTGCATCAGCGGTTACTCCTGGCGGCGCTCAGAGGGACTCCACGCAATGAAGGGGGTCGGCGCAGACAAGGTAAGCTCATTAATTCCTGTACTCTCTCTAGTGCCCTAATAATCACTGCACAATTTCTTAGAGTTTACTCTTCATCTTGTTATAAAAATTTCTGCAGATCTGGTAATTTAAATTGTTATATATCTTTAAAATCATGACAAGAATTTCACCTGAAAACGAAGAAAATTCTTATATAATTCTTGCTGTTTAATCTGAAGTTCAGTTGGAGGCTCACCAAATACATTTCCCGAGCAAAGGGGGAGCTCTGTGACTGCATATAACCTTAAAAGAGAAATTTTGAAAAAAAAAATTAGTCAATATTTAGAAAATATGAAGAGTTTGCTATTAAATTCATTTTTAAGTGAAAAAAAATGTGCAGACTCAGGTTAAAATCAGAAAATTAAAATTAAAACCTGAAGATCAGACTAAAAGTAAAAGAGGACTGGCGGAGGGCACATGTGCTCTGCATGCAGGACGCCTGGCTGAGTCCCCAGCAGGAGGAGACCTACATCACCACTGAGAGCAACCTGGAGCACTGTGCCAGAGCAAGGCCCGAAAACAAAAACAACAAAGGAAACTGGTGAGAGTAAAATGAGAGATGAAAATCATAAAATATCTAATAAATTGATACCTGAAAGACATTAAGAGAATATAAAGGTATAACCCAAATAGGTCTCACTGCTGCAAAGGCTTTAAAGTAAAATATATGGAGAAGAAAAACAAGTAAATGTTTAGGTTCTTATGTCTCTCATCTTTTTAATACTGTTTAATTTACCTACTAAAACATATTATGCATACATATATATATATATCAAAAATTCTAAACAAAATTTAATGATACCAAGAGTATTTCCATCAGTATTAGTTTAAGCAATGGATTAGAAAGGCAATACTAAGGCCGGAGAAATAGCACAGCGGGGAGAGTATTTGCCTTGCATGCAGCCGACCGGGTTCGATCCCCGGCATCCCATATGGTCCCCGAGCACTGCCAGGAGAAACCCCTGAGCATCGCAGGTGTGACCCAAAAAAAGGTACCAAAAAAGAAAAAGAAGAAGAAAGGCAATCGTAGGGCCAGGCCATGGTTCGAGTGGAGGGCCACAAGCCCTGCACGAGGAGGGCGGGTTTGAGCCCTGAAGTGCCGGGCTCCAGGACACCAATGTGGTCCCAGAACAAGAACAACCAAAAAATCACCTATAAGATAATTTCTTCTTAAATTCACTTTTCACAACAATTTTTACTTTGTAACTAAAAGATTTATGGAACATAAACAAGAATAATAAAAATGTTATATATTACCTAAACGTTGTTTCAAAAAGAGGAACTTGGAAAAAATTATACCCAAGAAGTCTCTTTGAATACAGAAAGAAAGAAGTTTAAACTTAAGCGTCACAAAACTTCTTTTCTTATATATCTTTTATCTGCAACATATCTAAAGTATTTCTTTTTGCTCAACCACCAACTGAGTAACTGGTGGTTCCTCATCTGGTAGGCTGCCATTCAGGTATGTTTTCCCTTTTGACGTAAGTACATTAATGGTTATTTGAGTAACAGCAGAAACACAAATTAAAATGTTAATATCCTATACTATGGTGGAAATCTGATTAACAAAAGGAATTTATTATAGTGTACTTCACATGAATTATTCAACTACTCAATCTGTGTAGCAAATAAAGAAATACTATTAGATAAAATGAGCTTATTTTTAAAATGAGCATAAAACACAAGACCATAGGAAAATAGTTGATATGCTCCACCAAAAAAGTATCTACACAGTGAAATAAGTTAAAAAAGGATTTTTTTTTAACAAATTAGTTTGCACAACAGAGGCCAGATTGCTAATACATCGGACAGCCTTGCCCATGGCTGACCGGGTTCAATCTCCAACAACCCCTATGGTTCCTGAGCACTGCCAGGAGAGTATTTCCTGAGTGAAGAGCCAGGGGTAACACTGAGCATTGCCAGGTGTTAACCAAAAAGCAAAAAAATTAAATTAAATTTAATTTAAAAAATTAGTTTGCATTTAATATGGTTCTTTAGCATATGCCTAAAGTGAAAAACAAGACGCATTAGGAAGGGCATCAAAAACAGATCTGTAACAGGCAAGAGCAATAGTATACAAGTAGGGCACTTGCCCTTCACACAGCTGACTTGGGTTTGATCCCTGGCACCACATATGGTCCCCCAAGCCCTCCAGGAATGATCCCTGAGCACAAAGCCAGGTGTAAGTTCCGAGTACTGCTGAATCTGACCATAAAACCAAAGAAAGAAAAAAAACTGATCTCTTAGAAAAAGTATATATGAACCATAAGCCCATGTTAAAGTATTGTTTTTAGATAGCTGAGTTCTGTAAGGTCTTAAAGATATTAAACACCAACATATGTGTGCATACACATGTATATAAAAATATAAACATACCCATTTGTACATGTATGTAAGTGGCATTTTTATACATATATAAAATAGTAGTTTTAGACAATTTCATGCATTTTCGTAAACCAATTTTTAAGCTAAATACTAGAGAAATAAAAAAAAGTTTAAGGAATTTCAATTCATAGGAAAATGAAAAAGTTCAACAGGTATAATTTTATATCATTTCTTAAACTATGGTATCTTCCGCCCAATACCAACATCAAAAACTAGTGACTTACAGGAAAACTACAGACAACAAATTCTGCTGTGCACATTCAATGTTCTCTTTCCTGGGAAGGGATCATGGCAAGTGGGTCAGAGAAGCTGATTTTTTCCAGTCCTTTTGCTGGAGAAGCAGAGCTAAATTCCTAATTCTTTTATTAGGAATTTACTAATATTACTATGCAAGCCTGAGATTGAGCGTTACACACAAGACTGGACATGGAAGGAAAGGTAACAGAAGAGGTCGCACTGAGATATTAATTTTAACTACTAAAAGAAGCAAATGAAGAAAAAAAAATTGAAGAAGTCAAAATTGCCCCTGAGCAGCATTAATAGGAGACATTTTTATTTGATTTTTGTTTCTAAGCTACACCCTGTAGTGCTTAGGTCCTTCTCCTGACTCTGTACTCAGTGGTCATTCCTTGGCAAGGCTTGGGGACCATACATGGTGCTAGAGACAGAACACAGGATAGCCAACTGCCCTACCCACGGTACTGGTTCTCAGGTCAATAAGAGGCATTTTGATATATAGCCAGTCATTACAAACTCAGAGAGTCAACTTAATACTTTCATCAAAATCAAAAGATCCAACCTGACTGCTTCAAAAAATCAAAACTGCGGGGCCGGAGCGATAGCCCAGCGAGTAGGGAGTTTGCCTTGCACGTGGCCGGCCTGTGCCGGCCCGGGTTCGATCCCCGGCATCCCATATGGTCCCCGAGCACCGCCAGGAGTAATTCCTGAGTGCAGAACCAGGAGTAACCCCTGAGCATCGCCAGGTGTGACCCAAAAAGCAAAAAAAAAAAAAAAAAAAAAAATCAAAACTGCATCCACTAGGTAAAATAATCTGTTCTGAATCAGAGTAAGTAATCATTCTATTATATTTAGAGACGGATGACAGCATACAACCCTTTCGGGTATTCACTTCTGAAGTGCTCAGAAGGTTTCAAAAGATTAGTATTGTCAAAGGCTTAAAAGTTACAAGGCTATGGGCTAGGATTAAGGCACTTGCCTTGCATTTGTCTGATCCTGATTCTACTCCAGGCATCTCATATGGTCCCTTGAGTTTGCCAGGAGTGACCAAAGCAGAGCCAAAAGAAAACCCTGATCACCTCTGGGTGTGGCCCAATGCCCCCAACATACCACATAAAGAAAAGAAAATTCCCCAAAATAGAAAAAAAGAAAGACACAAGGCTAGTAATTCTAGCTCCCACTGGCCAATGTAAATTCATACAAATTAAAAAGCTTTTTTTTTTAATTTTAAAAAGCTTAAAAAATTTTAAACCAGGGGCATGAGATAAAACAGAAGGAAGGCACTTGTCTTGCATATGGCCAACCCTGGTTTGATCCTTGTACCACAAATGTTCCCTACGCACTGTCAGGCATCACCCCTGTGCAGTCCGCAAGAACCAGGAATAGTCCCTAAGAACCACTAGGTGTGACCCAATTAACCCCTGCTCCAAAAGAGAAACAGATCAGTCAGGGATATAATATAAAATTCTTTCCTAATCTGAATCAAAACATTTAACAAAGTACAAAATCAGAATGTATTGCAAATAAGTGATATTATAGTTACCAAAATATAGTATAGGTGGTAGATCTTTTATTTTTTTATTAGTTATTTATTTATTTTCTTTTGGGGGTCACACCCGGCAATGCTCAGGGGTTACTCCCTGGCGGTGCTCAAGGGACCATATGGGATGCCAGGGATCGAACCCAGGTCAGCCACGTGCAAGGCAAGCGCTACTATCGCTCTGGCCCCTAAATTATTAAATATGTAACATTTTCATATATACTTGATAAAGTTTTATTCCTGACAAATCATAAAAATGCTGAATAATCTTCAGTTTATAGGAATCAATATGAAATGTTGTTTAATAATAAATCAAAAATAAAGGTTTAAGAAGCAGAGGGTAATTAATATGTTAAAGTAAATTTTCAATCACTCAATTTCTTTGGATATTGTGGTTTTACATGATCAGACAAACAGTTACAAATCAAGGGGGGAAATGATTACATTGTATAATGAGGGACAAGTCCACATCTGATGACTTCACCACATGCAGCCCGTATGTATGTAGAGCAAACTGGGTATATGTAAAAGTCTTTTTGATGTTTTAAACATGGACTCCCACTAGCAAAATCTAAATGCTAGCAATGACTGAGGAGTCTATAAGCAAACTGCACAAAGGTGAGAATACTTAGTACTAAGAAGCAGCCTGCATCTCTCTGTTTATTTACAAAATACACTCCAATGAAAGACAGGTACACAACACACTTAGTAAACAGAAAGCTTTGTCATGCTTTCTGATATGCAACCAAAATGCACCATTTTCTGAGAGTAGCAAATTCTCAAAACCAAAATAATAACCTTCTTAAAACAGAAATGTTAACGAACAACTTTAAAAAAAGTAAAATATGATTTAAAAACCTGAGTTTTTATTTGCAGAATCTTCTAGGTTCTCAGCATTTGAAGTGGCTAAATTTTTGTCTAGAGATACAACAGCCCTTTTATCTTCATTTATTCTTGCATCTGGGTTATGGTAGGCATCTATATTTTGTCTGTGCATCCTATTCAAATCAGCTGAGAGGAAAAATAAGTCATTTATTTCAATAAATGCATTTCTACAATTAATTTTAATACATATTTTACTGAAGTTAGGAAACCAGAAAAACAACAGGACAGAACTGAATTCAATGACAGCTTGTGCCCTAAAGACAAAAATAAAATTATCAAAATTAGAAAGATTATTCTCAAACAATCTTATATGATCAGCTAAAATTACTAGAGAACTTATTAAGTAAATATATTTCAAACCCCTTTAAAGCCACATTAATACTGATTACATATCTTAGAATATTTTTAATATGGAATAGTGAAATTTACTTAAAATTAGTGCTTCTTACTTCAAAATAAAATCATAGGTGGTAGAGACCCAGGCTCCAGCAGAAGTAGAAACTACATTCCCCAGAAGTCCGAGCGGAAGTGGAAGTAAACCCAGGTCTGCTTCCACCTCAGGTACCCTCCCCGGGGCCTGGCTGCCAGGCGGGTGGCCGAATATTAATACAAAAACAAGGAAATTCAACACCAAGGGAAGGTAATACCTTCAAGAAAAAGAAACAATACCCCAGAGGAATCCATTCCTGAACACTGCAGCACCATGGGGAAACAATGCAGATCCCCAGTTCGAAGAACGGATGAAGAAACCAACCCTGAAGTCTCGAAAAATAATGCAGATGTGCAAAATCTCTCTGCCAAGGAATTCAGAGAAGAAACGGTTAGGATGCTTCACGAGCTCAAGGATAAAATGGAACAGATGTCCAATAAAATACAGGAAGACTTACAGGAGGAAATGAGAGCAGAAATGAGAACAATGTAAATAGAAATATCATCACTAAAAAACTCAGTAGATGAAATGAAAAACACAGTAGGGGCTCTCAATAGTAGGATGACAGCAGCAGAAGAAAGAATCGGTGAGGCTGAGGATGAACTGCAGAAAGCATTCAGAGAACTACATAAGATGGAAAAAAGACCGGAAAATGGATCAGCAGCGGAACAAAGAACATTGGGATGAATTCAGGTGGAACAACATAAGAATCATCGGAGTCCCAGAGAGATAGTAAAGTAACCCCAAAGAAATTAAAACAGCTAAAAACATCCTTGCTAGAAAGTCCCCTGAGTTAAAGGACGAAGGCATCCAGATCCAAGAACCCCGAAGGGTACCAGCAAGAAGAGAACTCAATAGAAAGACCCCAAGACACACCCTAGTCAAAGTAATGGATGCCTTAGACAGAGACATAATTCTTCAGGCAGCAAGATCAAAGAAGGAAATTATATACAAAGGAGCATCCATTGACAATCAGCAGACTTCTCAGAAGAGACCCTCCAAGCCCGAAGGCAGTGGTGGGATATAGCAAAAAAGCTCAATGAAATGAATGCCTCAGCAAGAATTCTTTATCTGGCTAAATTCTCACTCAGATTTGAAGGACACATACACAGCTTCTTGGATAAACAACAGCTTAGGAACTTTGTAAACTCAAAACCAACCTGAAAAAAGGACTGCAAGAACTACTCTAAGACGAGACAAAACCCAAAAGAACAACCAACCTATACAGAAAGATAGCACAGAAATCTCATGACAATAATCTCTCTCAATGTCAACGGTCTAAATGCACCAATTAAGAGACACAGAGTGGCAAAATGGGTCAAAAACTTGAACCCGACGTTCTGCTGCCTTCAAGAAACACACCTGAACAATTGGGGCAAAGACAGGCTCAAAGTAAAAGGCTGGAAAACCATCCTTCACTCAAACAATCCCTCCAAAAAGGTGGTGTGGCCATACTAGTATCGGATAGCATAGACTTCAGGCTGAAAAAGGTTAGAAGGGACAACGAAGGCCATTTCTTATTAATTAAGGGGTATGTATACCAGGAAGAAATGACACTACTAAACATATATGCACCCAATGAGGGGCCAGCAAAATACTTCAAACAACTGCTAAGAGACCTCAAAGAAGACCTCAAATTAATAGTAGCACAATAATAGTTGGAAATTTCAACACTGCTCTATCAACTAAGGACAGATCAACAAGACTGAAACTCACCAAGGAAATATTGGCCCTGAAGGTAGAAATGGAAGAAAGAGAGCTAGTTGATATATACAGAGCTTTCCATCCCAAAAAAGCTGAATACATATTTTTCTCCAGTGTACATGGAACATTCTCCAAGATAGACCACATGCTGAGCCACAAAGCATACCTCAATAAAATAAAAAAGATAGAAATTGTGTCAGCTATCTTTTCAGACCATGATGCACTGAAAATGGAAGTTAACCATACACAGAAACAGGGAGTCAAACCAAACACTTGGAAACTGAACAGCTTACTGCTGAACAACCAATGGGTCATAGAAGAAATCAAACAGGAAATCCAAAGATTCCTGGAAACAAATGAAAATGAAGACACCAACTATAAGAACTTGTGGGACACGGCAAAAGCCATGGTAAGAGGGAAGTTTATAGCTCTGCAAGCATTCATCAGGAAACAAGAAAGGGCTCACATAAATAACCTGACTACACAGCTGAAGACATTAGAAAAAGACCAACGAAAGGAGCCCAACCCAGGCAGAATAAAGGAAATAAAACAACTGAGAGAGGAAATCAATGAGTTGGAAACCAAAAAAACAATCCAAAAGATTAATGAAACCAAGAGCTGGTTCTTTGAAAAAAATAAACAAGATTGACAAACCATTGGCAAGACTTGTAAGGACAGGGAAAAGAGAGAACCTAAATAAACAGAACCCAAATAAACAGAATTAGAAATAAAAATGGTGACATCACAACAGAAACCACAGAAATCCAAAAGATCATCAGAGATTACTTTGAGAGCCTGTATGCCATGAAACATGAGAATCTAGAAGAAATGGATAAATTCCTGAAGTCCTATAACCTCCCACGGCTGAAACAAGAAGACCTGCAACACCTGAATAAACCAAAGCAGAAAGAGGTTGAGAATGGTGAAAGGGCGCAGTGGTGAGTGCAGGCTTGGAATGCATGGACACGAGTGTCAAATAGGACACTGCACACCTGACACTGGCATACTGTGTTAAAGAGCAGTATTAATTCAATATAAATATCAATTAAAATTTAAACTAAGATGTCAGAAACGAAATAAAAACCCAGCTTTTCAAGGAATCAAAGGCATAATCCATCAGAACCCTAATAACTCAACATCTCAAACATCCTTTGTTTTTGTTTGTTTGTTTGTTTGTTTTCTTTTTGGGTCACACCCGGCGATGCTCAGGGGTTACTCCTGGCTCTGCACTCAGGAATTACTCCTGGAGGTGCTCGGGGGGACCATATGGGATGCCGGGGATCGAACCCCGGGCTGGCACAGGCCGGCACCGTGCAAGGCAAACGCCCTACCCGTAGGGCTATCGCTCCGGCCCTGAAACATCCTTTGACTTTATGACTAAATCATCTTTACAATTAACAATAAAAATCCAAAATATTTTTTATTTTAGTGGGATTCTATTATTCTTTCGATTCTTAATTAAACAATTTCAAAAGCTTATCACCTTTACTCTGTGCTAGAACAAAGAACATCCTTATAAATAATAAGTTGCATAAATGCTCTCTTTCAAAGTGTTATATATCAAGTATTTCCGAAGAACACAATTAAGAGATAAATTATTCTATAATCTGCCATAAAATTTCTGAGATCACATTTTTATGTTTCAAAGGAATATATGCACGATAGAGATACACACTATAAGTGAAACATAACATTCCTTTGAACTATCTTAGATCACCTACAGGTACTTTGCCAGGGGCTGGAGTAAGAGTCACGGGTAACTCCTGAGCACTGCGAGTGTGACACCCCTCACCCCCAAGAAAAGGGTCTGGCTAGTTGTTTTTTTTTTTTTTTTTTAATAAACACAATCAGGGCTATGTACTTTTTACTAGCTCACAAAACTGGAGTAAATGCCCTGCATGAGTAGACCAGAGGTCTAGTATTCCACACTGCATGTCCACCCTCAGCCAGCACCACCGATGGAGCCGTGGTCCCCAGTACCAATGGGCCTGAGCAGTAAACTATGATACACACAACTGGAATAGGTATTACCAGTTGTTGCCAGAGAAATCTGTCCAACAAATTATTAGTTTGTATAAAACCTTGTCAATGAGAATATCTAAGACTTCCTCTGCAGCTGACTTAATATCATCAGAGAAGACAGAAAATCTGTAATAAAAATAAATACTTACGTTGCTTACTGAATAGTATTTTTGAAGAAAAGCTTTTTAACCTAATATATTGATTATCGAAATCTGGTTCCACTTATTTTAATTATGCTTTTAAAAATGCTAGAAAGGGGGCAGAGCAGTAGTACAGCAAGCAGGGCATCTGCTCTGCACATAGCCGACCCGGGTTCGATCCCTAGTCTCCCATATGGTCCCCTGAGCACTGCCAGGAGTAATTCCTGAGTGCAGAGCCAGGAGTAACCCCTGAGCATTGCTGGGTGTGACCTCAAAAGCAATCAATCAATCAATCAATCAATCAATAAATAGATAAATATTACAATGTTTGAAATAATTTAATCTGTTCTTAAAGCAACCAAAACAGAGTAACATACTTATCAGATTTCCTTTTGCGTCCCTAATAGGGCACCACCTCCACCTTTGCCCCAGGGGTTATAACTTCTCATTTCAGCTTCTAATCTAGCTTCATATTCTTCTTTCTCTTCCCGCTCTCTCTTTCTTCTTTCTTCTCTTTCCCTAATCTTGACAACACAAGAAATATTCAGAAATGCTGGCAAGTCTTCTGCCACAAAGGTTAGTTAAATAACTGCTTGCTTGCTCATTAGTTGTGCTATCAAATCCAGGGCCTCACACATACAAAGCATGCACTCTAACACGGTGTCTCTCACCGATCACAGACCACGGAGTTTAATGCTCAAACCTTGGATACATTTTTATTAGCAAAAATAGGACTTCCTAAAAAGTTTAAACTCACAAATATGTATGTAACACACTCACTGTACAACATTTTGCTGACTATGCAACGTACATCATACTAGAGCTTTTTCAGTTACTCGTGTCATTCTGGACTAACGCAACTCCTCCCGACTGCTACCACTGCTCCCCAGCATCACCACTTCTGTGAGGAGCAACAGCGTCTTCCTTTTTTTCCTTTCTCCTTATTTTCCTTTTCATATATCCTTTCATGGATCTAACCTGTCATGAACTACTCCCCTCTTACCAGATCTATTTACACTGGGCAAACTACATTCCCAAATTCACTGATGAAGGTTTAAAGCTCTTTGGAGGAATTCTGGATTACTTTAAATACAATTTCATCAAAGCATACAAAACAAATACATTCTTATCAACTATAAGCACAAAGTTTTTCTCTCTAAAAACTATGAACAAGCAAGAAACAAAATATATTTTGAAAGTGCCTTTAAAATTATAAGCATATGCCTAAAAACTTTAGTAACTTCCAGCAAGGTTAAGGAGATTATCATGAACATAAATTACAATTCAGAGTGGATAAATCTAGTTTTTGGAGCTGGATAGACAGCTCAAGCCTGGTCGGGCCCACCCTTTGCATGCAGACACCTGTGTCCCTTCGCCTGTACTGCATGGACCCTGGTAGGGCCCACCCTTTTGCATGCAGACACCTGTGTCCCATCGCTGTACTGCACGGACCCTGGTCGGGCCCACCCTTTGCATGCAGACACCTGTGTCCCATCGGCTGTACTGCCACGGACCCTGGTCGGGCCCACCCTTTGCATGCAGACACCTGTGTCCCATCGCTGTACTGCACGGACCCTGGTCGGGCCCACCCTTTGCATGCAGACACCTGTGTCCCATCGCTGTACTGCACGGACCCTGGTCGGGGGCCCCACCCTTTGCATGCAGACACCTGTGTCCCTTCGCTGGTACTGCACGGACCCCTGAGAGCTGCCAGCACTGACCCCTGCGCAGAGAAGCATGAACAGCCCTCAAAACTATATACGGGAAAAGAAAAAGAAAACACAAAGGAAAGAAATGCAGCGTGGGTCCAGAAAGAGACCTCAAAGGGCCAGTGCACTGGGTGCGTGACACAGCACGGTCCTATAAGCACTGCCAGTCCAACCAGCAATGTACCATGACCAACCCTGAGCATTGTGGGGTATGGCCCAAAGGCAGAAAACAAGGGTATCTAGTTCATGGTATTTTTAATAAGCTCAATCAAAACATAAATAAGTTCAGGGTTTGGTTTTGTTTTGTAAAATCCTAACACACACCAGTGTTATTCTATAATTTTTTTCATTGAAGAAAGTTGTTCAGAAAAGAGCTAAACAAAAGGAGTTTATAAGAAATCCAAGTAAGGGGCCAGAGCGATAGTACAGCAGGCAAGGCATTTGCCTACATGTGGCCAACCCGGTTTGATCCCAGGCATCCCATATGATCCCCTGAGCATAGCCAGGAGGAATTCCTGAGTGCAGTGCCAGGAATAACCCCTGAGCATCACTGGATGTGGTTGCAAAAAAAAAAAAAAAATCTAAGTGAGATTTTCATAGGAAAGTGTGATCCCTATACCTATCTAAGGTCCCTAGTTATCTCAGAAATATGGGTATTTCCCCACCACTCATCAAAAAATCAAAGCCAAAACTATATGATTAGTTCCTCTTAAACTTTGATCAAACATGACTAAGTACAACAGAATCCATTAACATCCTTCCAGAGTCTCACTATTCTAGAGTACAACACTCAAAATCAACTTCAGGGCCTTTGTGCCTTCACATTTTCTATCAATGAAACACCATAACCATATCTTAAAGGTCCTCCTCATCTTCCCATCTGGTTAGGGACTCAAATAGCCTTAGTAACTGTACAACATACAGCTCACACACCAAGAAACAAGTGATGTTTCCTACCTGGCCAGGCAGTTACTCTCCCTATTCTATTATTTCAACAGCATTTTTGTCTCTCTACACCAAAAATTAAAAATAACAGAAAACAATTTCCCCATGCTGAGCTATATAGAACCATTATGCTCCATGTTAAGATGCTCGATGTTATGAGTGAACAACAAAAAAATCTAGAAAATCACAATTTGAAATGTTAATCTCTCAAGAACACAATTTACAAAATCTTGTAGCAAAACTGATACGACTAAAACATTAGTGAATAAACAAATGAATGTATACCTGCTGCTGCAAAGCTTCTTGGTAAGACTGAAGAGACTGCTTTGAAGGTTTGGGTTTATCTTCAAATATTAATCCTGAATTTACTACTCGGTCACTTGTAACTTTCACTTCTCCAAGTGTATTCCTAATCAAATACACCATTAATAAACTGAATACTTTTATGACCAAACAAACAAAATTAGAAAAAGATAACTTCTCTAAAGGTCAAAGAAAAGGTCTTTTTTAATCTTTCATTCTTGGCCAAGCACGCTGGAAGTTCAATGCAAGGATGGGAGGATGTAGAGCTACTTGGCCCTACAGTACTGGGTTCTGGTGTGGGCTCTATGGCACCCCAGCAATGCTCTGGGGCCAGCCACATGTAACGCGTGTCCCATAACCTCTGTACTAGCTCTCTGCCACTCAAAAGAGAATGCTTTTTTTTTTGCTTTTGTTTTGGGTTTGGGGACTGCACTTAGTTGTATTCAGGGCTTACTTCTGCTCTGCATTCAAGGATCACTCCTGGAGATGCTCAGAGAACTCGCTGTGTTGTTAAGGAGCAAACCTAATCAGCGGTATGCAAGACAAGTGCCATACGCCGCATCATCTCTCTGGCCCTCAGAGAGAAATTCTTAAGTAAAAGATCACTTCGCTAAATTCTCCACATCATCTCTGATTTCCCAATTCATTGAACTTTCCATTCCTTTGTTGGGCACCCATACTGTTAATGACTGGGATTCACACATTCAACCATTCACAACCATTCCCTCCTGGGTGTCCATCCCTCACACCCACCCCCACTACCTCCAGCCCCCACCATAGTAAGGTCCATTCTGTAGATCAGTTCTCAGGTACTGCTACCTCTGGCCATTTGTTATTCCCATACTCTAGTTTCTCTATATGCAACATATATAAGGCACATAGAGAAAGAGACTTGGGGAATTTTTCTGTTATGTTATTTTTGCTTTTTGGTTTATCCTCAAAAATTAATTTGAATTTACAAAAATTTAATCTTGAATTAATCTTGCTCAATCACTTATAACTTTCACTTCACTGACTGTATTCCTAATCAAATATACCTGGCTCTGTGCTTGGGAGTTGCCCATGGCAGTGCGCGGGCACCATTAGGTGTTCAGAGATTATACCTAGGCCTCCCATATCAAAGCCTACCTCAGACAACTGAGCTACCTTTATAGTCCTCAAAATATCAAAAGATGGGAGGTTCTAAATGTTGTTAAGGCTGGGAGTGCTAATTCCTCAATAACTAAAGGGCGCCTTTTCCCATCTTCCTTCCCTTCCTTTTTCTCCTATCCCTGATGATCCAAGGGTCTTATAGCATAATCCTTATAAATGATGTAGACCTTGAAATATAGCATGTTGATGCTATAATCAGATTTACTGTCATGTGGAGAAGTGTTATAAAGCAATTACTGAAAACAATGCCAGCATCAAAGGTGGAGGAATAGATGTTACTGTCGAAGGCACAGAAGATAACCTAGTCTTAGTGTAACTGAGGAAACCTATGTAAGGCTTCGCCTAATCTTTGGAAGCATTTTTGTCAAAGATCCTTTTTAGAATTTGACTGAAAAGCAAACAAGAGTCAGACCGAACAGATTAAAGACCTCCAATATCTGACATGAACCCATAAGGTACATATAAGAAAACACAGGCAAAACCCTCCATGACACTGAAGCCAAAGACATCTTCAAATATGAAACACCACTGACCAAGCAAGTGGAAGCAAAATAAACAAATGGAACTACATGAAATTAAGAAGCTTCTGCACCTCAAAAGAAAGGGTGACCAAGATATGAAAGATAGTCCACAGTTCAGGAAAGGTAGTTACCCCAATACCCAAATGATAAGGGGATCATAACCAAAATATATAAGACACTAGTAGAACTTTACAAGAAAAAATCCAACCCCATAAAAAAAAATGGGGTGAAGAAATGAAGGGAAACTTTCTCAAAGAAGAAATTCAAATGTTCCAAAAGGCATATGAGGGCGGAGCGATAGCCCAGCAGGTAGGGTGTTTGCCTTGCACCCGCCAGCCTGTGCCAGCCTGGGTTCAATCCCCAGCATCCCATATGGTCCCCTGAGCACCGCCAGGAGTAATTCCCTGAGTGCAGAGCCAGGAGAAACCCCTGAGCATCGCCAGGTGTGACCCACAAAGCAAAAAAAAAAAAAAAAAGCATATGAAAAATGGTCTCCATCACTTATTGGGGTTATTTGGGGTCCCCAACAGTTTTGGGATCCATCGGGTTGCCTGGTCTCGTTTGGGCGATGATTGTCCTCTCTGATCGATGGACAAAGAGAGCAGTTCTAGAAAACCTAAGGGTTTTTAATTCTCCACTCCTCCTTACTCCAACTGACTCTACACACCATACACACTAAATCAAAACTGCTAGAGATCAATCCTATACCGAGGCTGGGGCAGTGTGTTAACAAAGTTAAAAGGCTCTTTTTCCCCAAAATAGTGGGGGCAAGGCCAGGCTTCCTCTTACAGATGCAAAATTCCTAAGGAGCTACACCCCTGCTTCCAAGGGCTATATGGGCACTATAGGCAGAGAATTGTTTTCTCTCTTCTTGGCCAGTAAACTATCATTTCAATAATATTTCTAGTCAATTTTGCATAAACACCGTAAAGAGACAGGCATTTATCTACACCCTGGATGAAATGTATAGGGAGACCTTTCCTGGGGAGATCACATCATACAACCCCGACTACATTTTCCTCACCAGACTGATCACATCCAACCCCCCAGGGTCCTGTCATCTACTGCTTATACCTGTTACAAAACAGCTCATTCCTGGATCTAACTCATATCTCTGGGTCAGGACAGAGCTTAAGGTCAGGTCTTTGTACAGGACACTTAGGAGTTTTTTCAGACCAGGTTGATCTCTTTTACTAGTTCCATCCAGTCCCATGATGGGACCCTCTTTTGGGATGTGAGAAACTAGAATCAATCTAAAGGTCACTAAGGATTATAGTTAGGAAATATGGCAGAAGCCCAGAAGTAAATAATTCAGAGTTAACTCACAAATGCAAACCCAGACTATCTTCCTGTGTTTATACAAAAAAAATTGCTGTAGCATAAGCATATGCATCAAGTTTATAGGAAGGAGAAAAACAATCACTCATTAGCAATACAAAAATTCCAGGGCTAGCAAATAGGGTGTGATCCAACTAATAATCAAATCAAAACAACAATGAGAGTCATCTCACACCACATCAACTGGCACATATTCAAAAGAACAAGAACAACCAGTGCTGGTGTGGATGAGGGGAGAAAGGAACTCTCATCCATTGCTGGTGGGAATGCCAACTGGTCCATTCTTTTTTAGAAAAACTATACGCATTCCTCTAAAAACTAGAAATTGAGCTTCCATTTGACTCAACAAAACCACTCCTGGGAATATTCCCTGGGAGCCCAAAACACACAGCAGAAACACCATCTGCAATTCTATGTTCATGCAGCACTATTCACAATAGCCAGAATCTGAAAACAACCCAAGTGCTTGAGAACAGACAAACAGATAAAGAAACTATGGTACATCTATACAATGAAATACTACACAGCTGTTAGGAAAAATTAAGTCATGAAATCTGCCAATAAATGGATGGACATGGAGAGTATCATACTCAGTGAAATGAATCAGAAAGAGGACAGATATAGAATAACTGCATTCATCTGTGGAATATAAAAAAATACTGAGACTAATATCCAAGGCCAGGGAAAACAGGAGCCAGGAGGACTTGTTAATGGTTGGAATCAAAATGGTGGATAGGAAAGACAGAGAAGGGACCAGTTTCACAATAGTTGGAAATAGTTAATGCTAGACTAGAACTGAGCTTTGAAAGTAAATAAAGGGATATACATGGTAACCCTTCAGTTTCTGTATTGCAAACCAGAATGCAGAGAGAGAGAGAGAGAGAGAGAGAGAGAGAGTTAAAGAAAGAGAGAAGAAAAATGCTTGCCAAGAGGCAGATGGGGGGGGGGGGAATAGGGCACACTGGTGTTGTGAAATGTACACTGGTGGAGAGATGGGTATTAGAACAGTACTGTACAACTGAAATTCAATTATGAACAGCCTTATAATGGTCTATCACACCATTACAAAATGTTTAAGTTTGTATTCAAGGACCAGAGGGAGGGGCATTTGTCTTGTATACAGGCAACCCAAGTTTGATCTCTGGTACCATGTATCGTTCCTGACCCTAAGAGTGATCCCTGAGCACAGAGTCAGGAGTAAGATCTGAACACCACCTAAGTACAGCTCAAAAAACAAGCAAAAAAGTATGTACTCTGGGTTGCAGAATCATACATATTTAAAAAAAATATATGCACATATTATTCCAAAGAATTTATGGCCTCTCTGAAACCTATATACCTCAAGTTTAGAAATCCCATTATTGGGTCCAGAAGAGAGCCCAATAATTTAAAGCAACTGACTAGCAAGAACAAAGTCATGAGTTCAAAGACACAACACTGAATGTGCTTAAGTAATCAGAGCAGGCTTACTGCTTGTGATCCTCTGCCAGGACGACAAAGAAGATAGTTCAGTGATTTAAAGCACTTGCCTGACAAGGAAAAGAACTTGCTAAGCAAGTTCAAATGCTGGTGAGGTCTCAAAATCACTGAGCCAACATGTCTACTATTCAGGTTCCCCAGCAAGAAAGGATTTGAGCAAAGCTGAAGAGACAGTTACAGTGGAGAAAATGAATGACTTGGCTACAGCTAACCTGGTTTTGATCCAAGATATCCCCTAGGGTTCCCAGAAACCCACCAAGGATGGTTCCTAAGCACAGAGCCATGAGTAAGTCCTAAAAACAGTTGGATATGGCCCAAAATGAAACAACAAAATAAATACATAGGTGAATGCCTTAGCAAACACCCAGGACAAGTATTAAGAGTTAAATCCAAGTATGGTGCATGTATTTAGGACATCAGTCAGGAATTCTATAAAAGACAAATTCTATAAATTTTATAGAATTTATAAATTCTATAAAATTATATATATAATTCTATATAATAGAATTACTAAAATTCTATTCAATTTAATATTGAAAAATAGTTATTTTTAACTACTTACACAATAGGATGTGGCTGCTGGGCGAGAGGAGCACTAACATAAGCTGCAGGCTGTACTCCCGTCATTCCTGAGCCGTCTTAAACAAAAGAAATTCAGAATACCTATTTAATTAACAATTTATCCCTGAATGAAAAGTCCTTTAAATTAGATAACTTATCTAAAGAGAAGTATTATTTCCTGCTAGGTTAGGAGTTAAGTGAACAACACGGAAAATCACAGAAAAGGTGTTTCTTAAATCTAGATAAAAACAGAATTATTTTGAAATATAAGTGAGTTTTTAATGGAATGCATTAAGTTGGTAAAACTGCAACAACTGAAGATTATGCTTTTTCATTTATATATTTCTGCCTGAAAAAAGTTTTTCTAACTGAAACACTGAGACAACACAGTTTTTACCCTACATATAACTTACAATAAGCAAGACCAGGATCCAACGTATTCCTGGCCCCATAGAAATAGTAAGCATCATCATAAGGCGTCCGATAGTTTGCAGCCAGAGGTGGGAGCACAGGAGGTGGAGGCAGAGGTACAATCCTTTATTAAAAGAAAATGGAAATTCTTACTTATATAGCATCACAATTTTTTTAAGTAATCAAGATTCCATTTGCAAAATATTACAAAAAATCGAACCAATACTTTAAGGGGAAAAACATATTCTAGTCATTAATTTAAAATTCTGATTCAAGAAAAGTAAGTAATATCTTCAAACTTTCAGAATTTAAGGCATAACATTATTATGAGATATGAGCTTCAGTAAACACTAAATCACTGTCTAGTCACTATCCCCAGCATAAGGAAAACGCGACCTCCTTTCTTTAAGGAATAATACAGAAACAGACAGTTGTAGTTAGTACAGTAGACTGAAACGATACAAATGGACACTGTGCTACAGAACATGGAGGGAGCAGGGAATTACAAGTCACATCAGGAAAAGCAGGAGAAGAAATGCACAAGAAGTCCTCACAGGAAAGGCACGGTTTAGAGAGGGGAGGAATGGCCACAGGGGAAAACAGCGCAGAAACAAAGCAGGATTTATAAATAAGCCCATTTCACAGAGGAAAGATACTTTTAAAGTTCTGAAACTGTATTGTTCCTTCAAAGATCAACTACAATGTAAAACAAACTAGTGAACCAACAGTAAATTCTTGCCATCATTTTTAGCATTCTGTAAATTTAAAACTGAAAAACTATTTCAGTACTTCATTACTGAGTAGGAAATATTTATTATTTCTATTAATACTGATTTTATAATAGAAAACGGCAAACATTTGTAGATGAGCAGGAAAAGAAAGCATCCTAGAATATTTTTCACTTTTGAGTGTATCTTAAAAGGTTGTCTTGGGGCTAGAGTGATAGCCCAGTTGTAGGGCGTTTGCCTTGCACCGGCCTGTACTGGCCAGGGTTAAATCCCCAGCATCCCATATGGTCCCCCAAGCACTGCCAGGAGTAATTCCTGAGTGCAGAGCCAGGAGAAACCCTTGAGCATCACCGGGTGTGACCCAAAAAAGCAAAAAAAAAAAAAAAAAAAAAGGTTGTCTTATGCTTAAAAATAAGTCTGCATTATTAAAAAGAAATTTAAGTCCTCTTCAATAGTGAATTTTTTCCACACTAATTAATTACTTGATTATCTAACCTTAGTATCCTCACTCCACAATTATAAGCAAAGTACTTGAAAATTGCTATGAGAAGCTGGGAAATGCGAGGCATCTGCCTGACCAAGGTTTGATTCCTGGTACTACGTAGTCCTGAGAATCACTGGGTGGCACCTGGAGACCCCCAGCTTCTGGGATGGTCCAGGGAATCCTGTGCCGGCCCAAAGATGCATCATATCCTTATGCCTGGCATTGAACCACTGGCACAGCTGGCTAAGTATCACCAGTGGAGCCCTCTGGACTTCCTGAGTACTGCTTGGAAGCACGCCCAAAAATCAAAGAGAAAAAGAAAGTTGCTATGAACAGAACTGTGGCATCATTAAATCTTAACAATTTTATAGAAATTTATATATTATTCTTCACAACAATCCCACTCTAGTAGATAATAAATATTACTACTAATTCACTTTTCAAATGAGAACACTAAGATTCAATAAAGGCATGGTCTACCTAAATTTAGAGAAACTGGTATAAACCTTAAACGCTAAAATGTTTTAGCGTTTAGCACTAGATAGTAACTAAGTGAGGCTTTTGCATGTAAGCGATACCTCTTCACGACTATTCCACTCAGCCACAGTGCTGAGATAGCCCAACCAATATGTAAGTGATCAACAACCCGTTTTTATCTTAAGCCAATGCTGAAACCATCATAAGCTGCTCTTACAAGTCTTACGTTATGAGTGTCCAAACGAAAGCAACAAAATACCTAACAGATACAGAAAACACAGTCCTACAAAGTTTGTTAGTAGTACAAGAAAGAAAAAGTTATAAAGGGAAAGAGACTAAGGAGAAAATATCAATGTTAAAGAGAAAAGTAGAGGATGAAATAATCAAGTGAAACAGAAAATTTTAATCCCAGTATAAAGAAATATGGCTCAAAATTAACAATATTAACTGTAGCATTTTCTTTGTGTACTGTCTAGTATGGTAAGTTTACCTATGAAGTCAAATTTTTTACCGTATTCACTAGATTACAGCTTTTATCAAGTCAATACTTTATTTCAGGTATCTGAGTAGCATAGCACCTAAATAATCACAGTGAAAAAAGTTGAAGAAAATAAGCTAAATATGTATCACATAAACCTTTTATGCATAAACTAAAGGAAGAAGTCAATGTTTGCCAAATGGAAATTATACAATAATGTACAGCTTTTATGTTAAAACAATGAAAATAGATACTCTGAAATATAAACCTTAAACACTAAAATGTATGTATCACTCTAAAGATACTAAAGCATATCTTTAAACAAAAAAAAGATATATGAATTTGACATTTTTTATGAAAGAAAATACCAAGAAAACAAACTGCAAGAGAAATCACTTTTAAAGTCATTGACAAAATATCTAAAGGATAACATTATCTGCTTCAGCAAATCCTTCTAAACCAAAACACAATGATACCTTACCTAATTCCCAAACACAAAACATTTTAAACAAGCACCTGGGAGGCACCATTTCACCAAGGGTGCTGCTGAATCCATCGTGCAAATCTTCACTTTGAGATGGGATGGAGTGAACCGGAGGGATGGGTGGGACAGAAGGGGCAGATAAAGGAGGGAGAGGTGTCTGGAAAGCTACTCTGGGTCTTTCAGGTGGTAGCGTCTCTTCAAAGGGTCTTGGTGTCACACTAAACTGCTTTAGTCTATCAGGCTAAAATAAAGAAAAATATCTGTTTGTTACATATAATCAGAAATTTAAAAGTATAAGGGACCGTCGCAAAAGACCTATCCCAGACTGCCAGCACCCACTTTTTACAGAGTAATATAATTTTGCAGCTACACAAAATTTCAAAGCTACACAATCCTTATTATCACTTTATCAATGGAAAGATCAAGGCTCTCAAAAAGCATATGATCCAAGCCCCAGGGCAGTAGCACAGCAGGGGGGGGGCACCTGCATTGCAATCCCCCAAAGCCCCTTGTGGACTGATCCTTGAGCACAGAGTCAGGAGTAAAGCGAAGCTGGGTGTGGCCTCCCCACCTCCCCACCCCAAAAAATACATAATTCACTGGTCTCACCATTAAGAGAACAAAAGCTCGTATTATATTGTATCACTATGCTATTTCTCTACCAATCTGCTATATCTAATAGCAATGGACTTGCTACAAGATAATTGGCAAATTTTTCTGTGAAGCACTCGATAGTAATTAAATCTGGTTTTTGCATGTAAGCGATACCTCTTCACGACTATTCCACTCAGCCACAGTGCTGAGATAGCCCAAGAAATATGTAAGTGACCAAAAAAAAGGTGCTTCAATAAAACTTTATAAAAATAGGCAGCCACTAGATTTACCAATTCATAGCCTACTAATCAAAGCTCTAAAATATCATTTATATACCCCTTTCTAATATTTGTATATCAAAAGTAAACTCAAAAGTAACTCTAACTACTGCAACTAATTGTTTATTAGCACAAAGCAGCTTAAAATTTAAAAGATAATTTCCTTCAAGCATAATAAAAGACCAGCCAAACACAAATGTAGATAAAAATTCTACTCTATAAATCCAGTGTAACTAAAGCATGCCACTATTTAAAATGCAAATATTACATTAAAAAGTTCAAGATTTTAAGTTTCTGATTATGAAAACCATCTGAAAAGTATCTGATACAACTGAATATATGTAGCTTTAAAATTCCAATTTTAGGGGGCCGGAGCGATAACCCAGCCGGGTGTCTCCGGCGCCCCCCAGCATCCCATAGGTCCCCTGAGCACCGCAGGAGTAATTCCTGAGCGCAGAGCCGAAGAATGACCAAAAAGCAAAAAAAAAAAAAATAAATAAAATTCTAATTTTATTCCAATACCATATTTATCTTATTAACCATATTTGTCCAGGAATAAGATTTCTAGGATTAAAACTTACATTCTATGAGATGTGAAATATACAATGGAAGTGACACTGGAACAATATTAACTCTTTTTTTTCCGTGGGGAAGGTGGAAAGTGACTACATCCAGTGGCACTTGGCGCTATTCCTGGCTCTGTGATCAGCACTAACTCCCGGCAATGCTCAGGAAACCGTATTTGGTGCCAGGGATTTGAACTAGGGTGGGTAGGATGCAAGCCAGCTCCTTAATGCCTTGTTTTGTTTGGGGGATCACACCTCCAGTGCTCAGAGGCTACTATTGGTTCTGTGCTCAGGGGTCAAACCTGCAGGACTTGAAGAATTATACTGGGAATCGGTACTTGGGAATGAGACTGAGGTTAGCCAAATAAAAAAGCAAGTGCCTTACATCCTGTACTACCTCTCCAGTTTCGGCATTAACTTCTTTAAACAACCCTCCAGATGTATTCTTAGCCTAAATAAATCAAGTTGACTACACCTGAATAATAAGTTTTATTCTTTTAAGATTGAACTTTTTAATGACTTCTAATGAAATTAATCATCATTCAAAGATAAAATAAAAACCAAAATTAAATAAATTCTACATATCCAACTACAGGAAAAGTACACTTGATGCAATAAAGTATTACCTCCTCCTTACTTAACTGCAATGATGTGAGAAATTCACTCCACTTAGAATTGCAAAATAAAAGTAAAAGTAAATTATCTCTGCTGTTTTCATTAAATAAAAATATTAAAATACTTGAAGAATGGATTTCAAGTTTTAGAAAAACATTCAAAACTATATGAACATATATTATAGGTTCACTGTATCACTGTCTTCCCATTGTTCATCGATTTGCTGAGTGGGCACTAGTAACATCTCCATTAGTCCTGTCACAAGCAAGTGTAACCCAAGGGCATCTACTTGCTCCAGGGACAGGAGGAGCCCGAAACTATTCTTCAGGTCATGGAACTGAGGTCCATAATAGTTACTAGTCTTTGGCATA
Organism: Cryptotis parvus; assembly: GCA_021461705.1. Taxonomy (NCBI): domain Eukaryota; kingdom Metazoa; phylum Chordata; class Mammalia; order Eulipotyphla; family Soricidae; genus Cryptotis; species Cryptotis parvus. Next base: position 37,260 of record JAJIBD010010442.1, read on the forward strand.
AAAAGTAAATAAAACATGGTAGCTTGCCAGGCTTTACCGTGTAGGTGGTATAGTCTCAGTAGAAGGCTCTCATCTCGAGCATTTACTGATGAAACTTAAAGGGGGGAAGATCAGGTTTTCTCTTGGATGGAGCTCTGAGGAACTATGGAGTCAGGATGTTGAGAATGACTAACTGCATGATGTGTGGTTTGCTTATTGGATATTATAGGTTTTGCTTATTGGATATTATAGGTTAAATTTAGATAATTTTCCTATGGAATACATAGACAAAGCAAAAAGGACTAATTTATAACACACTGAAAATTTATGCTTAAATACATGAAAACGAAAAAGAAAAAACAATCTTATTTTGTTTGTTTGTTTTTTGGGTCACACCGGCAATGTCCTGGCTCTGCCCTCAGGAATCACTCTGGCGGTGCTGGGGAGAACATAGGATGCCAGAGATGGAACCTGGGTCAGCGGCATGCAAGGAAAATGCCCTCCCCACTGTGCTATCGCCCTCCCTCACTGTGCTATCGCCCTCCCCACTGTGCTATAGCTCCAGCCCAGAAAAAAAAAATCTGAAGGGAAAAAAAAGGTAAACATTAGGACTTTGCTTCATGGGAACTGAATTTGGCTGAAATCAGCCTGTTCTGACGTTTTCCCCAGTAACTTCTCTTCCTTCGTGCCATCACATTGGAGGTTCAAGTCAATGAATTCTATGAACCCTTACCGATTTCTCAGGGTCTTGTGCTCCAGTAGCGGCAACCCTAAGCTCCAAATCTTTTTCTCTAAAAAAAATTAAAATTTTATGTTAAAATGTCATAGAAGAATTAACAAAACCATAATCATTATTGTAACAAACATACATTATTAAGTCTATGCAATATGATTTTCAAATACAAATAATTTCAACCCAAAACAATAAATCCGGATGAGAGCCCAGGAATTACGCACGCGCCGGCCTGGCCAGCCTAGGTTCTATCCCCGGCATCCCATATGGTCCCCAGCACTGCCAGAGTGATTCCTGAGTGCAGAGCCAGGAGTAACCCTGAGCACGCCAGGTGTGACCCAAAAAGCAAAAAAAAAAAAAACAATAAATCCATGAGTAATTTTGAAAATTACTGAATTTTTTAACTTAATTTAAAATAAACTAGACTTAAACTGATTTGGCTTAAGTATCTCTACACAGTATCTCTATCAGATGGGCTGGACATGTAATGCGCTTTGGGGCGACCGCTGAACTGGAGCCATTACCGACTGGATCCCACAGGATGTCAAAAGACACATGGTCGCGCCCACCTACAAGATGGTCAGACTTCTTCGTCAAGACCCTGAACGAACAGTTTGAGGCTCTTTGTATACCTGAAGCAACCAGATGCCACTGGGCTACACTGGCACGTGATACGGTCAAATGGAAATAATACTGGTACCGCCTCGAGCAAATTGATGAATAACGGGATGTCAAGTGATCAAGTGATCTCTACACAATGCTTGGGGTACTTTAAAACCTAAGCTATTCATACACAACAAAATACAGAACTAAAATAAACCTTTACTTTGTAAAACAAAAAAAAAAACTTTCTTTAGGGTACATGTATATTTTAAAATAGGAAAATGGTAAAATTAATAATATTAAATATCAAAATTTCTTTTTTTTTTTTTTGCTTTTTTGGGTCACACCCGGCAATGCTCAGGGGTTTCTCCTGGCTCTGCACTCAGAAATTACTCCTGGCGGTGCTCGGGGGACCATACTGGGATGCTGGAAATCGAACCCGGGCCAGCATGGGCCGGCTGCATGCAAAGGCAAACGCCCTACCCCCTGGACTATTGCTCCGGCCCCTAAATATCAGAATTTCTTTCTTTCTTTTTTTTTTTTTTTTTGCTTTTTGGGTCACACCCGGCAATGCTCAGGGGTTACTCCTGGCTCTGCACTCAAGAATTACTCCTGGCGGTGCTCGGGGGACCATATGGGATGCCGGGGATCAAACCCAGGCCGGCATGGGCGGCCGCATGCAAGGCAAATGCCCTACCCGCTGGGCTATCGCTCCAGCCCCTAAATATAAGAATTTCTAATAAATACTTTTAATATGTTAAAGATGGTTAATAAGACACTAGATATAACTATCCTCAAAGATAAATGGAAAAACTCAAAACTAAAGATAACATTCCAAATTATCTAGAGCCAGTCATTTAATGATTTTTTTTTTTTTTTTTTGTGGGTCACACCCAGTAATGCTCAGGGGTTACTCCTGGCTCTGCACTCAGGAATTACTCCTGGCGGTGCTCGGGGACCGTATGGGATGCCAGGGATCGAACCCAGGCCGGCATGGGCCAGCCACGTGCAAGGCAAACGCCCTACCGGCTGGGCTATCGCTCCAGCCCCCAGTCATTTAATGATTTTAAAAATAATAAATATTACCCTTACAGGTTTTTTTTAATGTATATCAAAGGATATTCATGATAACCTTTCAGTATCTGTACTGCAAACCAGAATGCACAAAGGAGAGGGAGTGGAGAGAGAGAGAGAGAGAGAGAGAGAGAGAGAGAGAGAGAGAGAGAGAGAGAGAGAGCAAGCCTGCCATAGAGGCAGTTTGATGGGGGGTAATAGGGCACATTGGTGTTGGGAAATATGCACTGGTGGAGGGATGGGTATTGGAACACTATAGGACTTAAACCCAATCATGAACAGCTTTGTAATGGTCTATTGCAGTTATTCAATAAAATAATAATTAAAAAACACATTATGTTCATATTACATATTTGCATACATCTACCATTCTGCAATGCCAAAAGGAAAAAATACTTTGATTTTATGTCTATTATAATACATAGGGTAATACTATGGGCATATTCATAACGTTAAATACTACACTCAACTAAAAATTGAAGAAGTTGGGGCCAGAGCGATAGTCCAGTGGGTAGGTTGTTTGCCTTGCATGTGGCCAACCGGGGGTTCGATCCCCAGCATCCCGTATGGTCCCCTGAGCAACGCCAGGAGTAATTCCTGAATGCAGAGCCAGGAGTAACCCCCTGAGCAACCCCCGGAGTAACCCGGGTGTGACCCAAAAAAGCAAAAAAAAAAAAAAATGAAGACGTTAATAAAGGTGTATAAAGACCATTAGACTCTATACTTAGTCTAATTTGTCACCTGTGATGAAGAATATTAACAGTCTCATATTTACTTATTACCATGGCTGATTTCAAATAGATATTGAAATAGAAATTATTTTCAAATATAAAATCATATGAATAAAAATTAGCTCCTTACTTACTAGACAATAGTTACGGACACATCATTTCAATCCAATTAATTTAAATATATAAGACAACTTTTTCAGGGACTGGAGCAATAGTACAGTGTAGGGCATTTGCCTTGCATGCATCCGACCTGGGTTGCTCCCTGACATTCCATTTGGTCCCCCAAGCACTACCAGGAGTAATTCCTAAATGCAGAGCCAGGAGTTACCCTGAGCATCACCGCATGTGACCCAATACACCAAAAAAAAAAAAAAAGAGAGAGAGAAAATTTTAAGGTCTAGAGAAAGCGCAGGAGGTAAGGCACAGGTCCTGATGAAGGGAAGCCCAGACAGATCCCAGCACCACAAGGAATGCCTTTTCAACAGTAAAGCTGAGAACAGCTCGAAGTCCCCACTCCTCTCCAGGAGCCCTAGGGGGTGGGGGAGCACAGGTCACAGCCACCCAGAGCCCAAGTACCTCAGGAGCACCACCTGGGAGGAATGCAAATTCTCATTACCGTCTCTTGTTTTTTTTGCTGTTCAGCCATTTGTTCTAACAGCTCAAGTCTATATTTCTCTTTCTTTTTCCGAATAAGTTCTTGATCTTCACCTCCTAGAAAATGTCAGGAAAAACACTGCACTTCTAATTCTTGAGAAACATATGCAACAAGAAACTGAATTTCTCTAAACTTTTAATTATATGAAGGTGTAATTAGTGCCTACTCAGGAAATACAGTAGATAAAATCATACACTAGTTTTACTAATGTCTTTAATTATTTTATTTCATTGCCACAGGGAGGTAAAAGCAAAAATTAGATTACATCCAACAAAATTACTTTCATTCTAAAAGAAAATATGACGATTAACGATATCACACTGAATGGGAAAAAATCTGCATACAAAGTATCTAACAAAGGGTTAAACTCCAAGATATAATAAGAACTTGAAAAATTGGACATAAAAACAAAACAACCCATCAAAAAGGGAGAAGACAGAAACAAGGAAGAAACCAGCAGGAAAGGGTCGTATGTGCTAAGGTAGAGGGATACTGGCACTCTGGCACGGTGTAGTGACACTGTACCTGTGAAACATTCACATTCCTTCTGTATTTCCATACACAAAAGGCCTGGTAATCCTACCAGGTTAAGAGCCCAAAGACGAGAGTGCATGCCTTGCAATTACTAAGTCCAGTGTTCTACTTTCTCACCCCCTTCAAGCAGCCTGGTGGCCCCAGTATTGCCAGGGCCCAAGGGGCAGCACTGGGTCCAAACAGAACCAGCACCATCAGAAGTCGGAATGCCTGATTACTGCTGGCCTATATATCCCTCCCCAAAAAAGGAATGTGCATGACTTACATCTAACCAAAGAAAATATGATCAAGGTGAAATTAATCTGCAGGTATAACTAAAGTATCAATCTAATTAAGTTAATTACTTCACTTGTATCACTTGTCTTCCTATTCATCATTGATTTGCTCAAGCAGGCCCCAGTAACATCTCCATATGTCCTATCTCATGCTAGTAGAGCCCAAGGGCATCTGCTCGCTCCAGGAACATAAAGAGCCTCAAACCACTCCATCAGGTCATGGGAATGAGGGCTATAATTATAAGTTAATTAAATGGAGATTATTCTGAATGGGCATAATGTACTCAAATAAGAGTCCTCCCTTAGTTTGGAGGTGTGTTTTGCTCATATAAAGTGAACAATCACAATGGTGAACCCCACAGTGTTAGAAACAGTAAGTGTTCTGGAGGAATTATGAGCTGGCTCCTTTTGTTGTTGTTGTTGTTTTGTTTTTATTATTTTGCTTTTTGGGTCACACCCGGCGATGCACAGGGGTTACTCCTGGCTGTGCACTCAGGAATTACTCCTGGCGGTGCTCAGGGGGACCATATGGGATGCCGGGATCAAACCTGGGTAGGCCGCGTGCAGGGCAAACACCCTACCTGCTGTGCTATTGCTCCGCCCCAAGCTGGCTCCTTTTGAAAGCCAGTAAGAAACCAGGTCTGAGAGACAGTGTAAGACGGAGGGGCTTACTTTGCATTCCCTGGTTCAAATCCCCAGCACAACATATGGTCCCCAGAGCATAAAACCTGAGCAAAAAGAACCAGGACAGGCCCTGATCATTTGCCAGGTAGGACCACTCCCATGCACTCTACCCACGCCCCCAAGCCCTGCCCCCCCCCCCAAAAAACAGAAAAAACTGCCCTTAAGCCACAAGAAAATGAAATGTCAAAAATATGAATTAAGTTGGAAACAAATTTTTCCCCCCCCTCAGATACAAAATCATTTTGTGAGACTCTAAGCAAAGAACCTTGTGAAACTGAGCAACAAGTAACCCAGGCCCAGACTTCAGATTCAATGAAACTGAGAGATACTGTTCTGAACCGTTAATATGGTTACCAGCACTAGTAATATTAATTACTAATTAATAATACTAATTAATTTGTCACCAAATACCATTTAAAAAATATTCAACAAAAGTCTAAACAACTGAAAGTTTTGTACATACCAAAAAGCATCCCAGCAAAAGGACTACATAGCTCTCGATTAGTTCTGGATGGTTCACTGGCAAGAACACTTTTAAAAAAAAAAAAAGAAAAAGAAATTAAAAAGGCAAATGATTTACAGTACAATGTAAAAAATGAGTTATTAGCCTTTTACAGCCCTGCGAACACAATCAAACTTAGCTTTAGTGTTAAAGTAAATCCATGCCACTGTATCTCCTATTGTGACATGTAAATGTATTTGGGCTCTATAAAAAATGTTTTTCGAAAAAAAAAATTTTTTCTTCTGTCTGCTACACTGGCACTACAGCTGCCCAAGTAAAGATCTCCAGGGACTGGAGAGATAGCTCAGCAGGCTCAAGTGCATGACTGTGCATGCAAGAGACCACAATCCACGGACCTCCAAGTCCCTGAACACTGCTATGTGCACGCCCCCAAAAAAAAAAAACAGCCAAAAAATAATGCTCTTTTGAAAAGAATTAGTTAACCAAGCAAGGAAAACAGGAAAAAGAACACAAATAACCCCTTAATAAAAGGGTAAAGGCACTTGCCTTGCACACAGCTGACCCTGACTTGATCCCCAGCACAACATATTCGGTTCCCAAGCAACTCCAAGAGTGACCCCAGAGTCAAGAGTGAGCACCAAACTCCACCCCTTCCCCATGAAAGAGGAAAACGGGCCGAGTCAGAAAGATAGAAGAGGGTTTATGGTAATGCCTGCCTTGCATAAGGCTAAGCCTAGTTCAATCCCAGGCAGAGTATATGATTCCCCAAGCACTCCATTCGGTTTTCGAGCACTACCAGGGGGTGACTCTCAAGTGTTACTTCTGATACCTTATTACTCTTAGAAAAGCAATCCCAAAAAGCGTGCCTTACGTGGCCAGCATATGCCAGCCCGGGTTCAATCCCCGGCATCCCATATGGTCCCCGAGCACCGCCAGGAGTAATTCCTGAGTGCAGAGCCAGGAGTAACCCCTGAGCGTCGCCAGGTGTGACCCAAAAAGAAAAAAAAAATTGCCTTGTAAGAAAGACAAAGAGCAAAAAAGATAAACAACTCAAAAAAAGCAATTATATCCCAGGAGCAAGTGCTGTAACCTAAGCATTTTTATATATCATTTTCTTCCAAAGAACATTTTCCTATTGATATTATTTTCATTATACATGATAGATTCAGAATACTTATATAAGAAATTCACTAAAATGGAAAAAGCTATGAAAAATGAATATGAAGTATTATGTCCCTTTCTTTCCAATATGACAAATAAAAGCACCAATTTTAGAAAAGAATCCGTATGGTTCCTGAGCACCTCAAGAAGTGATCCATTCCTGAGCACAGAGCCTCGAGTAGGCTCCTGTGTGGCCCCAAAGTCACACACAGGTAAGGCCCAAAAAACAAACAAAAAAATAGGTTCCAGAAAGATAGACACTGGGATGGGATAAGTGCTTCACACACAGAGGACCTGGGTTCTATCCCTGGCACCATGCAGTCTACAAAGAATGGGGGGCCAGAAGTTGACCGCACCACCTGATGTATGTAGTAAAGAGACCAAACTTTTTAAGTATAAAATGCACTTTGGGCCGGAGCGATAGCACGGCGGGTAGGGCATTTGCCTTGCACTTGGCTGACCCAAGTTCAATCCTCGGCATCCCATGTGGTCCCCGAGCACCGCCAAAAAATTCCTGAGTGCAGAGCCAAGAGCACCCTGAGCATTTCCAGGTGTGACCCGAAAAAAAAAAAAAAGGAAAATGTGTGTACATATATAAAATGCATTCAATAAACGAAAAATGAAAACAAAGTCTGAGGAGCTGAGGTTGTGACTTAGCGGTGGAGCACAGGCCGGGCATGTCCAGGGTTCAATTCCTTATACCACAGCACCGCCAGGTGTCATGGACCAACGTACTAGCACTGCATGTGGCTAACTTGTGTTCTATCTCTGGCACAACATTTGATCTCGTGTACAATAAGCCAGGAGTGAGCCCTGTGCACCACCAAATAGGCCCTAAAAACAACAAAAGCTTATATTCTCTTCAAAATAATTTTGGAGCCAGACAGACAGTACAGGGATTAAGGCGCTTGCCTTGCAACCTCCCAAGCCCAGTTTAAATCCCTGGCACTACGTAAGGTTCTCTGGGTACGGCCAGGGGTCATTCCTGAGCATACAGCCAGGTGTACCCCTGAGATTCACCAGGTGTGGCGCCCCCACCAAAAAAAAAAAAAATATTACAAGTTACTATAAATTGACATCTAACACAACCCTTTGCCTTTTGACTTCACTTAATTCTGTTCTCACTAATAAGACTAAGAATTTTAACACATTACACCTTTGTACTTTTATAGAAAGTCATTTTCAAGCAGCTGCTCTTTCAGTGCATGAATAAATGGCTGAATTCATATTGTGTACAATACCTTTCATTTCCAGCTGATGAGATTCTTAAGTTTAACTGTTCTGTGACATCACGATCATGCTCCATACGAGGCATATTTCCCCGTCTGTTCTGTAACATCCTTAAAAACATTTCAGCTTATAAAGTACATTCCACATACAGTGGACTGTCTTATATTTCTTTGGTATTTACATTTGAGTTTGAAAATATTAAAAAAAAACTCAAAGTGCTATAATGAAGTTTTACTCTAAACACATTCAAAAATTCAAATGAGATCCAATTCAGAAATAATCCTGTTAATAAAACACTAATTGTTTAGATTTAATCATCTTTAAGCAAAAGGAGATAAGTCATCATTTGCCTATTGAAAGAATACTTATTAAATACCTTCTATATATCACATATTATTCTACACACTAGGTACACAAAAATGGCCCCTGCCTTCATGATGATTGCAGATTTCAAAGTGAAATTATTTTTAAATAAAAATTAATATATTCTGGGAGGTACTTTACTACATGTATAAGCCCTTTTCAATTTATACATAACAGCAGTCTTACCATCGAATGAAGCAAGCCACATTTACTAACACTACAAATCACACACAAAAAATATTAGCAACAGCAATTAGAAAGTAAGCTGCTACACTGGTGAAAGATTTGTTCGCTTTACTAAAAGGTTACAACAACAAAATTAGAATTTACAAATTTTCTTCTCAAAAAATCCTCTTAAACAATAATTTAATAAATTTTTTCCATTTGGCAAAGATTGATTTCGTGAGCTTAACTTCTCAGAAAATAAGACTACATCAACATATATAAGCACAGATGAAAACCAGCATGTCGTAAGTCATGTCCCTTCACTTCTGTTCAAGTAGCAAGCTATAGAGAATCACTTTAAAGAAATAGAAGAGTTGACATATTATTTAATATTTAGGTGAATTTCAATATCACATTAAGAAGCAATTTCTGTTTCTGTCTGGGGCCACACTCGCAGTGACAGAAAGCAGCCCATGGCTCTACTTTTTGGAGTTGCTCCCTGCAGAACTCAGGGGACCGCGTAGTAAGGGATGAAATGGGGCTTGAGCGCACGGACAAGGAGCAAAAAACTGGAAACAAAAAATAGGAATTTATCACAACACAGATGATTTTATATGCTGAAGTCTCATGCTCAAATTTCTCTCTCAAATGTACACAACAGTCTACTGTCTCTCCCACTATCTACCACATATAGATATATGTATCACTGTCTTCCTGTAGATCATCGATTAGCTTCGAGCGGGCACCAGTAACATACGTCCTGTCACATGCGAGATAGCCCAAGGGCATCTGCAGCTCTAGGAACATAAATAGCCTCAAACCATTCCATCAGGTCATGGGAATGAGGTCTATACTTGTTACTGGTATTTGGCATATCAAATACGGCATGGGTAGCTTGCCAGGCTCTGCCGTGTGGGAGATATATGTGGCAAGGGCATATATATATATATATATCTATATGTATATGTGGTAAGGGCATATAAATCTGTATGTATATCTATATGTAAGATATATAGGCAAGGGTCAGAGAGAAGAACAGCAGGCAAAGTGCTTAACCTACACATGCTGAACAGACTTGCTTCCCTACATCCAATATGATCCAAGTACTGCCACGAGTGATTCCTGAGCAACCAGTGAGTGAGCCAGGAGTAACCCCTGAACATCACTGCATGTGGCCCACAATCAAAGAATAGGTAAATACAAAATCAAATTCAAAATAATAATCAATAATTCCAGGCAACCAGATTTGGTTGTATTGAATCTATATAAATACACAAGTGCAGAAAAGAATCATGAGAGCAGGGGTGAGATTGCCTATCCTTAGAAAGTCCTGTTTACAATACTAGGTTGGTCATTAGCTGGTACTAAGGAAAACACTTTAAGAAAATTCCTCCACCATATCCCTCATAAGAGTAGCTCGACTGCTGAGCAAACAATAGTTCACAATAAACATCTACTGTCCTTCATGGAGGACTAAATTTTGGTACATGCAAATGAAGGATGCCAAGGTGATCATCCCCCAATAAAAGCCTTGAGCTCTGTTGTGAATATTCCTCAAAGACAACATTTCACATACTGTCCAGGTCACTACTGGATGAATTAACAATGTCCTAACAGACACCAGTGGGAGTACTCTTAGAAGCTTATTCTTGGTTTCTTTAGATTTTGTTCCATGCACTCTGTTATCCTGTCACTATAAATCAAAGCCATGAGTATAATTATATACATGTAGAGTCCTATTAGTCTTCCTAGCTAAACAGGAAACCTGATGATGGGTCTTTGAAACTCACAACACAAAACATGAAAGTAATTTTTTTATATGTTAAATGCGGCCATGCGGTTCATCAACAAATGCTGGATTTAGAGGTGACTACAAGAGTGTGCCACCCGCACGGCAGAGCCTGGCAAGCTACCCGTGTCATATTTGACATGCCAAATACCAGTAACAATTATAGACCTCATTCCCATGACCTGATGGAATGGTTTGAGGCTCTTTATGTTCCTGGAGCAAGCAGATGCCCTTGGGCTCTACTAGCATGAGACAGGACATATGGAGATGTTACTGGTGCCCGCTCTAGCAAATCAATGATGAACGGGAAGACAATGATACAGTGATACAGTGAAAGTCCAGCTTATACCAATGATAAGGTTTTTAATATAAAAAATAAAGTCCCAAACTTTTTTTGTTGTGTTGAGGCTACACCCAGTGATACTCAAGGCTTACTCCTGGCTCTGCATTCAGGGACCACTCCTGGCAAAGCTCAGAGGACCATATGGGGTGCCTGGGACTGGACCTGGGTTAGTCACATGCAAGACAAGTGCCCTGTTATACTATCACTCAGGCCAAGTCACAACATTTTAAACATCCTGGAGGCACCCCCAATTTGTCATTTTGGAGGTGAGTTTGGACCATAACCAGCAGTGCTCAGGGCACCATATGCTGTCAGAGCTCACACTGGGGGTCGGCTGCAAGGCAAGGCTAGCTCCTTAACTCCTGTACTACCCTCATGGCCCAACAAAATTAGTCTATTTTAAAATACAGAATTCTTAAATTTAACAAGAGTTTTGTGGTTCTGCATTTTCATTTAGGTTGCCTAAAGACAACATTTGAACTTAAGTCTAGCTTATCTTTATATAGTTATATCTCAAAGTACCCTGTGCTCAAAGTACCTACACTGAAACATGTTTTATGAGCTCTTCAAAATATATATAATTTTAATAAAGTATGATAAACACAAAGGATTTCTTCAAAGTTCATTCTAAATTAAATTAAAAAATTTTGGCATTTTGTGTCACACTCGGCGATGTTCAGGGGTTACTCCTGACTCTACCTGCACTCAGGAATTACTCCTGCCCATGCTCAGGAATATGGATGCCGGAGATCAAACCAGGGTTGGCCACGCATACAAGGCAAAAGTATATTGCTGTGCTACCGCTCTGGCCCCAATTAAAGAAATTTTAAAGTGATGCTATTCAGAGGAAGTAGGAAAGGAGGAAATAATGAAGAAAGGAAGGAAAGAGGGAAGACAGGGAGGGAAGAAAAGGAAGGAGGAGAGGGGGGGGAAATAGGCCAATCTTAAGATAGTATGGACAATATGTATTCTACTGAAAATATAAATAAAATCTTAAGATAGCCTTTATGAAGTGAAAAATAATGATTGCTTACTTTGTTAAATCAAGGAAACCTACTAGCATGTAGAGCTTCCATAAAGTATTTGTTAATATCTAAACACAAAAACAAAAACTAGAAAGGAACCTGAAAAAGAAACATCAGAAGCCAAATTAAAGTTTGTAAAGTTAATCACCTTATTTTCTCTAAAAGTATTCATATAATTAT
>JAJIBD010010443.1:0-52484 GCA_021461705.1 Cryptotis parvus
CTCTCTGCTCTCCCCACCCCCTGCAGCCGGTGGGAGGGCCTGGGACTTCCTGAGGTCCCTGGGATGGGGCCGGGCCCTCGCTGCTACAACCGGCCTCCAAGAGAGGAGGGGGCCCCCTTGGGCAGTCCTCAGGCCTGGAGGAGGGGGCACCACCTGTGGGAAGGGGCTACCGGGAGGGCAAGCGGAGGCGGAGTGGGGTGGCCCCTGCTGGGATGAGCCCCTGATAGCTTTCTCTGCACATCCGGCCGGATGGAATGTGATCAGGCAGCGGGCTGGCTTGTCCCCACCTCCTAGCCAGCTCCAGTCCCCGCTGTCTGGTTCTGGTTGGTCCCTAGGGCCTGCCTTCTGGGCGGTGTCACCTGCCCGCCTTGCACCACCGGCTGATTTCTGCCGTTGCCTGCCGTTGGTCTCTCTGTTTCTCTTTCGGTCTCTTTGGTCTCTCTCTGTCTCTTGGGGTGCCCTCCGAGGACTACCCTACTTGCTGTCCTGAGACTGTGGCCTGCTCCTTTGGTTCTGAGAGCTGTGACACTCCTCTGAAGAGGGGCCACAGAGCCCAGTGGCATCTGGGGTAGCAATAGGTGGAGGTCAAGAGCTTCCCGGGTACTGAGTGTGGCGTGGCTGGCGGTACCTGGATTCCCTTCCGCCTGGACAGGAGCGAAATGGCCCTGTCTGGCTCTGTCTGTCTGTCTGTCTGTCTGCCTGCCTGCCTGCCTCTGTCGCTGTCTCTCCGTCTCTCTGTCCTCTCTGTCTGTCTGTCTGTTTCTCTGCCTCTGTTGTGTTTCTCTCCGTCTCTCTGTCTCTCTCTGCCTGTCGCTGTCTGTCTCCATTCTCTTTCTGTCTCTTTGTCTCTGTCTCTTTGGTCTCTCTGTCCCTCTTTCTCTATCTCTCTGCCTGTTTGCCTCTCTGTTTCTCTTTCTATCTCTTTGGGTCTCTTTGTGTCTCTGTCTCTCTGTCTCTGTTTCTCTTTCTGTCTCTTTGGTCTCTTTGTGTCTCTGTCTCTCTGTCTCTGTTTCTCTTTCTGTCTCTTTGGTCTCTTTGTGTCTCTGTCTCTCTGTCTCTGTTTCTCTTTCTGTCTCTTTGGTCTCTTTTGTCTCTGTCTTTCTCTGGGTCTAGGCTGGGAAGGCCATGCCAGGGGGCCATGGATGCTCCAGGATTGTGTGTCTCCTGAGTCAGGCGAGGCCCAGGTCGGCCAGCTGGCCATCCTGCCTACTGCTGGGCGGCTGTCCCCATCTTGCTTCAGAGCCGACATGGGGCGATGACAGGGCTCTGGCAGAGGGGCTGAGGTAGCGGCCGGTGTCCTTTCCTTTTCTGCCACCCCTCCCCACGGCTCACCACCCAGTGCCCCGCAGCTGTAGGTGCAGAGAAGTTTGGGGAGCCCTGGAGTCCCCGTAGCAGATGGCTCGGCGGATAGTGGCCACTGTGGAGGAGGAAGGGGAGCAAGAGGGACCTGGGCAGTGGCTGTCTTGGGGCTTTCTGCTGCCCACAGTGACCCTGGAGCTCTCGTCCAGGCACTTTCTTAGTCTTGTCTCTGGCTTCATCTCTTGGTTCCCTGAGCACAGTTAGAACAGGCTTAGGCGGGGACAGAGCTGCTGAGCAAAACTCGGGCTGATTCTATTTCCTCAGAGTCCCTCCTTCCCTTTTCCGCCCTGCCTAAGGCCACCCTGAGCTTCACTCTCCCCACCCCCCTAGCCCACTCTCCAGCCCAGCCTGCACTGAGGATTCTGAGTGTGTCTGGCCTGGGGGTGTGAGACTAAGGGTGACAAGGGCTCCAGTTTCTGGAGGTGCGATGGTATCTCTGCGGAAGATCGGCCGTTCGAGTGTGTGATGGTCTCCATATGTGAGACCGAGACGGTTCCCAGCAAACGCGAGAGTCCGTGTGTCTGTGAGACTCTGGCTGTCACACTCTCATGTGCACACCCGAACCCCGGCAAGGCTGTGGCAGCGGGTGCCCATGCCGGGGCCAGGCTGTGGGCAGGATGGTCCACTCGGAGTGCCCCGTCTGCCAGGGGCCACCTGGGGTGTGTCTATTCCTCAGGGCTGGCTCTGTGTGTGTTGTGTGTGCATGTGTGTCTGTGTGCGTGTGTGTAGGTGGCTGGCGTTGGGGGAGCTCTGCCCTGGGTAGTGAGGGCCCTCGTGTATGCCCGTCTCGCCGGGCGCGGGGTGTGTGTGAGCATGTGTGTGTACTCCGGCCTGTTTACCAGTCAGGAACAGATTGCTCTGCTTCCCTGCTGCCAGAGGGAGCCGGGGGAGGACTGATGCTGTCTCTTGCCCAGCAGACCAGAAACTTCCTCAGCAGCGGTGTGGACAGTGCATGTGACGGGCGGGAGAACAGGGCCTTGGCCATGGATGGAGACAGGGCTTGGGTCCCTCAGGCCACTCAGGCTCTCAGAAGGACCCTTCATATTTTTTCTGTTACCAGCCAATGCCCAGATGGCCCTACCTTCCACCGTGTGCATGTGAGTGCATGTGTGTGTGTCGTGTGTGTGTGTACTGTGTGTGTGTCATGTGCATGTGTGTGCTGTGTGTGTGCCTGTGTGTGTGCATGCCTAGTGCATGTCTAGCTTGTGTGTGCCTATGTGTGCACCCACCAGCTTGCAAACATCGACCTCTGTGTGTGAGTCCAAGGGGAGTGTCTGCATTGTAGTAGCGGCCTCTCTGTGTGTGTGTGTGTGTGTGTGTGTGTGTGTGTGTGGTGGGGGTGGTTGAGTTGTAGTTTTTGAGGCAAATAGGTCTTGTCTCAGCCACCGAAACTGGCAGGCTGGGCTGTCCTTCGTCTGGTTGGTCTCCACGGAGGGCCCGCACCCCCTTCCTGCCCTATTTCATCCTTTGCAGACACCCCTAAGTCCCTCCCCAAGTGAAGGGAATCCCCCTCAGCTCGTCTGCCTGTCTCCCCTGCAGGGCTCCTTCCTTCCCGTACACTCAGCCTGTTCTGGGTAGACTCCCCGATGCTTCCGGAAGCCAGAGGACACTGGGCTCAGGCCTGGAGACGGGGGATTTGGCTCTGTGAAGTGGTCCCCAGAGCCCCCTGCATCTGCCCTTTCCTGCTCCCTACGGCGTGCTGCGAGAGGCCAGACCTACAGGGAGTCTGCCCGGCTGTCAGGCAGCATGAGAGGCCCGAGAAGTGCTCCAGGGTGGGGTGCCCGGTCCGGGACACCCCCAGCTGCCCCAGGGACACCCCAAGCCACCCCAGGCGTTCCACCCTAGCACGCCCGCACACACGTGCAACAGGGCACGCACACGCTGATCTCAGGGTCCCCACGGTGCAAGAGGCTGGGGGGGTGAGCACTCAGAGTCCAGGCTGCTGCCAAAATCCATCGGAATCTTGTCCCCCCCAGGCCCCCATCTCCGGCTGCGGAGGTCACAACAGCAGGTGCGGATTCCCCCCCACTCACTGACATTGGGCCTCCTTTCTACAACTTCAGCCAGCGGCTGGAGCTGGGGGACCGCTCCCCCCCTCCCGGCCCCCTCCCACTGCAGCTTCTCCTGCCCCCTTCTCTGGGGAGGGGGGAGAAGGGGCCTGTAGGGGACCAGGGGTCTTCTCCTCCTGGAGCCCCAGGGCTAGCTCCCTGCTGTGGGTCCACACCCTCTTGGTCAGCCCGCAGCAGATTGAGGCTTGAATCTTGAACCCAGGTCTGGCTTTTGGGTCCTGAGCCATTTGCGGGTGGGGGTGGGGCCGGGGCTACCGCGGGCCCAGAGAAGGAGCAGGTCTGGACTTGGAGGGGAGGACAGGCTGGAGGCCCGAGTGCAGCCCCCGAGAGGAGAGAGAGCCGCCCTCAGCCCTCACCCCGCCAGCCCAGGAGCTGGCCCCTGACCCAGCCCGCCCCTCCCCGGTGGGGGCCTGCCGGGCCAGCTGCCAGGGGCCAGGCCTCGCTCCCCAGCCTGCCCCCCCAACCAGCCTCTGGCCGCTCAGGCCTCTGCCCCCCCCCCCACCGCCCACGCTGTCCAGGCTGCCTAGGGGCCTGGTGGGATCCGGGGCCTCCTGGCTTCAGCCCCTCCTCCCCCTCTTGGAGCTTCCTTCCCGCCGACTGTCTCTCCCGAGCTCCCCCCTCGGCCGCCGGCCACGCTGCTTCACTGCCCACTGCAGCGCACGGCACCATGGCCGGTCTCTGCCGCATGCTAAGGCCTTTTCCTCCTCATCTCTAAAGGGAGGCTTCCCTTCCCAGTCACCCTAATTCTGGTGCAGGGCAGAGGCCGTGGCCGCGTGTTCCCCACCCATCTCTGAAGCAGTGAATCCGGTGCTGTCCTGTCTCAGGTCTGTACCTTCTTCCCGGGCAGCCTCCCCAGGGCTGCCCCAGGGAAACAGGGGAGGGATGAGCCCCAGGAGACTTTCCCACAGTCCTGTGTGGCTGGGCCCTGGCCCTGTGCCTGAGGCCTGGGGCAGGTGACCAAGCCTGACCTCCCCTCCGGGGCACTGTTGAGGAGCAGGGGCCTTCACTGGCCCTCTGTTTTTCAGAGAAGGCACCATGAGGGGTCACCTGCCTTCCATGGTCCAGCTGGAGATGAGCCCACTGGGCCCTCCATACCCCCACGCCAGCCACCCATCTCAGTGAGGCTCGAACACATGCCCACAGCTGGAGCCCACAGCTGGAGCCAGGCGCAGTCCCCTAGAGGTGGCAGGGAGGGCTCTGATTAAGGCTGGGACCCTCCCTCTCACCTCCTGTCCCTCAGGCAGGCTTGATGTGGGCGCTTCTGAGGCCAGGCTGGACTTGCAGGTGGACTTTCAGTGCCTCAGAAACTGCGTCATTGTGGTTCCCAACCTTGAGCTTGTGTGTGGGTGTCGTGCTGGTGACTATCAGCTCCCATCATGTCAGGATTACTAAGACTTGGTCACTCCCAGGGACTGTTTCCCGAGACTGTGTGTGTGTGTGGGGCGGGGGTGGTGGTTCTAGGGATTGATCCCTGGACCTCACCCATACAAGGAACTTCTCAGTGCTGAGCCCCCCTAGCCACGACTCAGTCTGTAGCTTTGAGGTCTCTGTCACTATGGCTGTTGGTGTCAGCAGGGGTCACAGGAAACAGTGGTTTGAGTTGGCGGTCGTGTGGCTGGCGAGAGTGCAGAAGGTCAGGCACTTTCCTTGCCTGGTCTGAGCAAGTCCTAAGCAATGCCAGGTGTGGCCCAAGCCCCAGCCCTTCAGAAAAGAAAGTTGGGGCCGGGACCGGAGAGACAGGAGTAAGCCCTGAGCACAGCTGGTTGTGGCCCCTAAACAAACAATCCCCCAAAAAACATTAAGAAAGAAAATGAGAGGGCCGGAGGCGATAGCCCAGCGGGTAGGGCGTTTGCCTTGCACGCCGGCCTGTGCCGGCCGGGTTCGATCCCCGGCATCCCATATGGTCCCCGAGCACCGCCAGGAGTAATTCCTGAGTGCAGAGCCAGGAGTAACCCCTGAGCGTCGCGGGTGTGACCCAAAAAAGCAAAAAAAAAAAAAAAAAGAAAAGAAAG
Source organism: Cryptotis parvus (assembly GCA_021461705.1). Lineage (NCBI taxonomy): Eukaryota > Metazoa > Chordata > Mammalia > Eulipotyphla > Soricidae > Cryptotis > Cryptotis parvus. Next base: position 5,441 of record JAJIBD010010443.1, read on the forward strand.
AAAATGAGGGGCCGGAGCGATAGCACAGCGGGTAGGGCATTTGCCTTGCATTCCGCCGACCTGGGTTCGAGCCCTGGCATCCCATATGTTCCCCTGAGCACTGCCAGGAATAGTTCCTGAGTGCAGAGCCAGGAGTAACCCCTGAGCATCGCTGGGTGTGCCCAAAAAGCCAAGAAAAAGGGACCTCTGAACTCCCCTTCTTTCTCTTTATTTACGGGGGCATATAAAGCACCTAGTGGGGCTTTGGGGTGACTCCCAGCTCTGTGTACGGGCCATGCTCGCATCACGCCGGGCTCAGCCCCTGGTGTGCTCTGTGGACCCAGACCTCGTCTCCGGTGTGTGGGCATCGTGCGTGTGTCTCTTGCGGTGACAGTATGTGGGGCTGCTGACCACTGGGCCCTCTTCAGGTCAGTGTCCTTTGTCCCTTCTTCCTGGTGGGTCAGGGAGGCCAGGGGCTGGGGCCGGCCCCATGAAGGGTCCTCTGGGGAGCTCGGGCCTGTGGATGGAGCTGCATGGGCCTGATCCTCCCTGAACTGTCAGGGTGTGGATGGGAACATTCCTGGGAAAGTTCTCTTTGCCCTGGGCTGGGTAGCTGAGGTGAGCTAGGGCAGGGTGGGGGGCTGGCAGCTCACAGACCAAGGAAGATAAAGTCAGAGACTTCTCTGGGGCCTTCTGGGTGGGCGCTTTGTCTCCTGTGGCCCCGGAGAGAAGCCGTCCAGCCCTCTGTGGAGTAGGGGAGCCCAGGGACCTGCCCGCTGCTCTCTGGGCCTCTCTCCGCCCCTCCTCCCTCTCCACTTCCTTCTCCCTGGCTCTGCTCTCAGCTCCTGACTTGCCCTTCCTCCTGCCTCTGGTCTCCGGGGGTCTCTCCCTTCTGCTGGGTGCCCCCCATCCTGCAGTGCCTGGTGCCCCCTCCCCGCGGCGTTCTGCAGTGCTCGCCCGCAGCAGCGCCCATCTTGGCTCCCGTGGCAGCAGCCCCGTTGGCCCAGGGCCCGGCCCTTACAGTAACTCATCGGGCTGATGGAGGCGACTTTGATGAGGAAGCCGCCCTTCCCCCACAGGGTGGAGTGTGTGAGTGTAAGGAGGTGGGTGTGCGTGAGTGTGTGGGGTGTGAGTGTGTGGAGGTGGGTGTGTTGAGTGTGGAGGTGGGTGAGTGTGTGTGCAAGTGTGAGAATGTGGAGGGGAGGGGTGTGTCTGAGTGTGTGTGTGTGTGTGAGTGTGTGGAGGTGGGTGTGTGTGAGTGTGTGGAGGTAGGGGAGGGTGTATATACGAGTGTGTGTTTGATGTATGTGTGGAAGTGGGTGAGTGTGTATAGAGGTGGTGTGTTGGGTCTGAGTGTGGGGTGTGTGACTGGGTAGGTGAGTATGGGTGTGGGGTGAGTGAGGGAGTGAGTGTGTAGAGGTGGGTGAGTGTGTGTGAGTGGATGGATAAATATAGATGTGGGTGAGTGTGTGTGTGGAGGTGGATGTGTGGGGACTCGTGAGTGTGTGGAGGTGCGTGTCTGTGAAGGTGTGTGAACATGTGTATAGTGAGTGCATGGAGGTGGCTGAGTATGTGTGGGGGTGTGTGGAGGTGGGTGAATGTGTGTGTGGAGTTGTGTGTGAGCGTGTGGAGGACAGTGAGTGTGGGGGTGCGTGTGTGGAGATGGGTGAATGTGTGCGGGTGTGAGTGTGTGGTGTGTGAGTGTGTGTGTGAGTGTGTGGTGTGTGAGTGTGTGTGCGCCCTGGATGCAGGCGCACTCATGCAAGCAAGGCTGCCTCTCTCTGGGAAGGGGGCCGGGAGCTGGCAGCCATCCTGTTGCTGCCCACTCTGCAGCTCTCCTGCCAGGCCCAGGGTTCCTGCTCACACCGAGGCGGAGTGGACAGAGGGCAGCCATGGGAGGCAGGGTCCCCTGGTCTCCGGGGGTGCGGACACTCCGGGCTTCATTTCTGGGCCTCCCCACTTGTTGACGATGCTTTAGCCCATGTTTGCCTGAGAAGCAGCTGAGAGGGCTTCAGCTTTCTCCAGGGAGGCCAGAGGTGCAGGTAGAGTGAACTGAGGCCTGGGAGTCGCCGCCTGTGGGGCCGTTGGGGGGGGCAGTGGCCCCTCAGCTGTGGGCGGAGAGGAGGGGGCCATGGAGTCCCCGTCCAGGCCAGCAGGCTCCTGGCTAACACCCCTGGCATGTGCGGTGTCTGTCCCGTGTCTGACTGTCTCGAGCCTCGGCCGTGCTCCGTTTGCAGGTGCCGCTGTTCCTGACAAGCGCCTGGCGAGCTCTGGCTCTTTCTCTGGGTAAGAGAAACAGCCTCACGCTGTTTCTCTGGGTAGGTGCCTGTTCTTGCGTCTGTTTCTGGCGGTTCTCGGCATGTGTGTCGCGCTGTCCACCTTGGGCAGTTTCTCCCTCACACCATCTCTCATCCTGGCTGTGTTGCAGCTGCTTGGTTTTCTGGCTCTCTCTCCGGTGTGGTGTCGGCTTGTATCTGGTCGAGTGTTTCCAGCCTCCTGGACTGGGCCTCGGGTTGTGCATGTCAGTTATCCGACTCTCAGTCTACGCTTCTCTCTGATCTTGTTTGGGGGCCACACGCGCCAGTGCTCAGGGCTTTCTCTTTGCTCTGGGCTCAGGAATTACTCCTGGCAGGGCTGGGAGGACCATGTGGGGTTTTGGGGATTGAACCCAGGTTGGCCGTGTGCAAGGCAAGAGCACTAGCGACTGTGCGGAGGCACAGCTCCAGCTGTTGTTTAGGGACTTCAGTAGTTTGGGGAACATCTCTGACCCCTATCTCTGCTCAGGCTCTGAGTCTGGCTCTGATTGTGCCCCCCAACCCCCTGCTTCTCTCTGGCTGACATCCCCTTCTCTCATGAGGCGAGTGGGAGAATCAGATTTGGGGTGCACAGTTATTTCCCTGTCTTCAGATGGGAGTGTCTGCTGGGGTGGGGGGTAGATGGGCTCATCCCAAGAGCAGGGAGGAGGGTCCATCTGGCTTCTGGGGACATGTTCTGAGTATGTTCTGGGTACCCCTGGGGTACCTGGAGATACTGAGATGCATCCATCTATGTTGGGTGGGGTCTCAGGCTCCAAGGCGTGAAATCAGGGTCCCTTATGGAGCTTAAGCTCCTTTCTTCCTCAGGCATTGGGGTACACTCTGGCAGAAGCCGCAGCTCAGCCTGCACACAGCCACTGCTTCTCTGGTGCTCTGCTCCCCGCCTGGGCAGACCCGAGGGGACCCCGGGCACTCAGCTTTCAGGCTTTCGCGGGGGCCATGCCTTGTTGCAAACACACCCTGGCTGAGCACAGTGTGGCGGCTCGTTAGCTAACTTCTCCGGCAATGTTATTATTAAACGGCCCCCGCATTAGGGATGCCCCATAACTCATCCGCGGCTGACTCCCTCCCGCAGCCCCGGCCTTATCGAACAGCAAACCGCGCTGGTCGGCAGGCCTCCTGCCGTCTTAGCGAACCTCGGCCACGGGTGCCAGTAGCAGCTTCCAGTGCTTGAGAGAAGATCCTGAGCCCCATTAAGGACATTGGGGTCAAGGTTCCCTGGCCTTAGGGCTAGGATTTCCCAGTCTTCCCTGAGAAGTGGAGGACTCCCCAGGAGGCCCCTGACTGGGCTGGTGCTGTACCTTCTCCCAGCTCCCCGTTTCTCCCTGCAGATGGCCGCTCCGGTGCCCTGGGCCTGCTGCGCTGTGTTGGCCGCCGCCGTGGTCTACGCCCAGAGACACAGTCCACAGGGTGAGTGCTTCGGGGTGGGGTGTGCGGGGGAGGGGCTGTGCTGCCGAGCCTCTGAGCGCACACACGGCTGTCCCACATGCAGACGGTCACGCGTCCCATCAAAGCTACCTCAGCCTGGGCTGGTCTGTCCATCTCCTCACCAGAGCGGGGGTAGCCCCCAGGCAGGAGGTGTGGGGAGGTCCCCGGAGCGTCATTGGTGTGGGCGTCCCCAGCCCCACGTGGAGGCGCAGTAAGGACCCCGGGGCTGTGGCAAGGCTTCTTGGTAGGTTGGTGGGTCTCTCAGTCCAGGGCAGCAGCTTTGGCTTCTCCACGGAGCCCCCCATCCTGCTGGTTGGCCGCTGGCCTCCAGCTGTGGTCCCCATTTGCACCATTCCACCTTTCTCCTCTTGGGCTTCCTGGGGGTACCTTGAGGTACACTCATCGAGAGCATTGTTCCCCCCAAACGGGCTCTACTGGCCAGCCCCACTCTGCTAGCGCTGGGGTAACCAGGGGCGTCATTGCTCGGGCAGGGGGCAGGAGCCTAGGTAAGTTTGGGGGACTCTGCCCTAGAGAGATGATGGGGACAAACATGAGGGGGCTGGGAAGGTGAAGGGGCGGGCAGGGAGGGACAGGTCAGTGAGTGGATGGGGCTGTGGGCTGCTCCCTGCCCCAAGGTTCTGTAGCAGGCCCTGCAGCGTACCCGCCTCTCTCAAATGGGGGCGGTCAACGTCTGATCTGAGGCATAACCTCAGCGGGCCGATGGTGGGAATGGTGAGGCACCCCTTCCATGAGTCCAGCACAGAGACCCCCGGGGGCTGCCCTCCATGAGCAGGCCACACCCTTGCCCTGCAGTGGCCAGGCTTGTGGTCTCCGTGGTCACTGGACTCCTGCGTGACAGGCACCGAGGAGACCTCTTTGAGAGTGTGTAAGCCCGGGGCCCCGGGCTGAGTCGTGGTTGGTGAGGCTGAGCCTGATAGAGCATCACCGAGCGTGTCCTGGGTGGGTGCCCTGCCCTACGGCACCTGTAAGGGGCTGTGTGCCAGGGGCTAAGCCTGTCCCTGTGTGTGTGCCTTGTCCCAGTGGGTGTCCTGTACAGAAAGAGAAAGGAGAGAGCAAAAGAGAGGGAGAGAGAGAGAGGTGGAAAGGAAGAGAGAGGAGACAGAGACAGAGCAAGAGAGAGCGAGAGAGGAGAGACCTTTCTCTGTCTGCGCCTCTCATCCGTCCTGGGAGCTATGGCCTGACAGCTGTGTCCTCCCGCCAGAGACACGGGAACGGGTCCCTTCCCTGGGTGTCAGGCTCCTGGAAGCGGATATGGCTCTGGGTGACTGTCCCCTTGTGTCCTCTGTGGTCAGGGTCCTCTACTAAGCGGGTGGCGGTGCTGCTGCCTGCTGCCCGGGGGACCGCTTCCGGCCTGTGGTCCCCCATGTGAGCCTGAGCGCAGGTGTGAGGGCGCCTTCAGCCCGTCCATGACCTCATCCCGTCTCTGTCTCTCATCCTGGCTGCTCACAACCTTTTCACAGCTGATTCCTTTGGAGCATTTGTCACCGCGTCAGGGCCAAGAACCCCGTCCTCCCCTGCTGCCGGAGTTAATTTCTGAAATGGACAGTACATCTCTGGGGCACCCTGGGAGGGGTGCAGAGACAAAGGATGGTCGCTGCTGCCTGGGGTGTGGCCCACGGGTGTCACTGGAGCCTTGTGACTGCTGTGATGGGTGCGGTGTCCCCCTCCAGCCCAGCCCCAGTGTGGCCTGCGGTTGTCTTCTGTCACGGTGTTGTCACCCTTCTCCCTGCCCTGCATGTCGACTGGTGTGGCCGCGTCCTTGTGAGGTGGGAAGAGGCTCCTCATGGCCATGTTTGCTGTGTGGTCTTGGGTGCTGCCCCCTGGAGGACCTTGAGGCTCTAATGCCCCACCCCCAGTATGAGTGGGCCTGGAGGGTCCAGCTGTCCAGGTACGGATGTGTTCACTGGGACCATGATGGCCACGCTCCCACCACAGTGGTCAGTCCTCCCGCCCCTCCCCCGCGTCTCGCAGCTGGATGCGTCTCTGTTGGGGGGTGGTGCTGAGAGAGGGGCTTGGCACGTTTCCTGGAAGCTCCAGGTTTTTGGAAGGGAGGCTGGAGGGGGCTCAGTGGCTAGGACTGGTGGATTGGGGGGGCTCTATGGCTTGAGCTTTGTGGACACTGGGCCTCTGGTCAGGGGAAGGCCTGCATCCAGCCTCTGGTCCAGCCTCACAGCTGTGGCCTCCAAGGCCCCAGCCGCCGCCCTTCCGTCCATCCGTTCATCCCCTGCTCTGTGGGTCCCAGGCCCCACAGACGAGTGATTGGTCAGGGCTGGCCGGGCGCCTGCTTCCCTCTCTTTGAACAGAGGCTCGGAGAGTGGCAAGATAGAGACGAGCGCTGGGCAGACCCTGGCAAGGGCAGACTTGATGGGAGTCTCAGACTGGCTGGAGTGGGGGGCAGGCGGGGGGGGAGGGGGCTGTTGGGAAGCAGCCCCTGGCGACAGAGGGTTCCCTACCCCTGCGGTCCCGCTGGTGTTAACAAGCCTAATTAAGAGGCCACTGGCCCAACGTAATTGGCTCGTTAACAGGAATTGCCTCTGAAAATCCCCCCAACTCAGCAGGGTGGCTCTGGGGGGCAGATAACAGGGAGTGTTAACGAGGGACCCGCCCCCACGCCCCCCACCCTCTCTCTCCTCAGCCCTGGTTCCACAGATCTGGCTGGGAAAGCCTCTGTCCCCCAGCCTGGAGGGTGGGTCAGCTCCCGGCTGGCCGCTCTGCTGCTCTGCACTTGTGCTGAGCGTCCCGGCCTGGTGGCTGCAGCTCTGTCCCTAGCCAGCTGGGCCGGCCTAGCTCAGCATTACCCCCCCACCCCATCCTCCTGGGCGCCGTCCATCACATCCACTCTGCATTGCTTTGGTCGGGCTGGGGTGTGCTCTGGCCCTGACAGTCCCTTCCCAGGGTGGGGGACAGCAGGACAGACCTGTCCGAGAGCTCCCCACCCCACTCCTGCGGTTCCTGCCTGCGGAGTTGACAGCTGCCAGGAGTTCCGAGGGTTCCGGTGCTGGGTCCTGGCCCTGCTCCCTGCTGCTGCCCAAGCGCTGGCTAACTGTGTGGGGGCAGATGGGGTGGGGATGTGTCCAGGAGAGCCGGACTTGGGGGGCGGGAGAGGTAGGACAGAGACAAAGACAAAGGGATGGGGGAGCACAGAGAGAGAAGCCCTGGACCGGGTCATCAGCCCCACCGGCACAGTAGCTTAGCTCAGTGACCAGAACTGGTGTGTGAAGGTGGCAAGAGATTGGGGGGGGGGTAAGGAAGATGCGAAGGCCTGGAGGAGGCGGCCCCCCCGAGGCGCCCCAGAACCTGCACAGGCCCCGCTGCCCCTCTCAGCCCTGCTCTGCCGGTCCCAGCACACAGTCTAGGACCCTTGCAGACCCCGCACCTTGCAGACGTGCATCCGGGCTGGTCACCTCCCGGACCGCCTCAACCGGGCCCTCTTTGATCTGTGATTTCCACTGTGCTCCCCCCACCTCCAGAGGCCCCCCCATGTGCAGTACGAGCGCCTGGGCTCCGATGTCACCCTGCCATGCGGGACAGCGAGCTGGGACACGGCCGTGACGTGGCGGGTGAACGGGACAGACCTGGCGGCTGACCTGCTCAACGGCTCCCAGCTGGTGCTCCGGGCCCTGGAGCTGGGCCACAGCGGCGTCTACGACTGCTTCCTCCGGGACTCCTGGCACCAGCGCCACCAGGTGGTGCTGCATGTGGGCCGTAAGTGTCCCCCAACACAACCCCCCCAGCCGGTCCCTTTCCTATTGGGGGGTCGGGGGGCCAACCTACACCCCCTATGATTCATGTCTGCTGATCCTGCCCCAACATGCATCTGCCCTCTGAGCCCAGCCCCTGGGGATCATCCATTTGGCTCCCTCCCACAAGCTGGGCCCAGGATGGCTTGGAGATGGCAGGAAAGCCCAGTTAAGTGGAATGCCCTGGGCCCCTGCCCCAGCCCCAGTGGGGCTGAGGGTGGGGGTAGGTGGGAGGGGCAGCTGGTCCTCCAGGCCTTTGGAGGGAATCAGGTCTGGATGGCCCCAGGTAATCAGGGAGGTCTGTAGGGAGAAGGAAAGTGGGGATTTGGAGAGCTGGGGGATAGCACTGAGTAAGTCACTGGGCAGAAGCAGAGTGTGACCTGGGGCAGGAAGCGGCTGGTGTAAACAGGGAGCCATGGAAGACCCCACCCCCCACCCCCAGCTCAGACTCTAGAAACTGGGTAGTTACAGGGGCAGGAGGCCACACAGGTGATTCGGTGCTTGAGTATGAACGTTGGAAGTGTGACCTTTGGTTTCAATCCCTGGTACCATAAAAATAATAGAAAAAGAAAGGGAAAGAAATTTCCTTCTCACTTCCCTGCAGATGAGAGGCAGGTTGTAGCCTGAGAGAGAGCTCAGCCGGCTGGGGCACGTGCTGTTTGTAGGAGGCCCTGTGAACCCTGAACACAGGCAGAGCCCAGAGTAGCCCCCTGAGCATCACCTCCGCCTCCCCAGAAAGAGAGGCAGGTTGCACGGGGGTCAAAACCAGGACAGAGAGGACGCTCTTGTGGGTATGAAGAGGACATGGTGCAGACCTGCGAGGGGCAGGGCGGGTGGTTTCAGAGCAGCAGGGTGGGCGTGGGGGTGGGGCAGAGGACGTTGAGGGTTTCTGTGGACTGTGTCTTAGTTTAGGTTTTCTAAGTATGTGGAGCCCAAGATGGGAATTCCTATGCAAGGACTTCATTGGACGGCACTGCTGAGTCAGTGCGGAAAGGACAGGAAAAGGAAGGGAGGGACATTCAGGATCTTCAGGATGTTCCCTTGCGACACTTAACCAGGAGCCGCTGCTCAACACACACCTCAGGAACAGAGCTGGATTTGTGGATTTGGTCCTGGGGGTGGGCCCCGGGCTGCCCACATTCTCCAGTGCCGTGGCCTGGGGCCCGGGTAGGCGATGCAGGTTTTGGTGGCCAAAGAAAGGTCTTAGGCAGATAACAGCAGGAGTGAGTAGCCAGCGTGGGTGAGGGCACCCCCCAGCATCTGCAGCAGACAGGGGCCCCTGGGTACAGGAGAGAGTTGGATCTCGGGCGGGGTGTCTTGGGCTCACTCGGCAGATACATTGGGGAGTAAGGAGAGAAGAAGATCCATCACCGAGTCCTGGAGGATATCACTGGATCAGGGATCGATAGGATAGTGCAGTGGCAAGCGCACTTGTCTTGCACACCACCAACCTGGCGCTTGATCCTGGCACCTCAGATGGTCCCGAGCTCTGCCAGGAACAATCCCTGAGTGCAGAACCAGGAGTAAACCCCGGTCACCGCTGGGTGTTCCCCTAAAAAAAAAATCTCTGTGGTCCCCTGAGCACCGCCAGGAGTAATTCCTGAGTGCAGAGCCAGGAATAACCCCTGAGCATTGCCAGGTGTGACCCAAAAAGCAAAAATACAAAAAACAGTTTTAAAGAGGACCAAGTTGTGGAAAGGGTCTGGAAGGGTAGGAGGTGGTGGGTGTCTGAGAAGGGGGTCCGTGTCCATGGGCGTGGAGAGGTTGGCTTTAGAAGGCAAGTCCGTTCTGGAAGTCCAAAGTCACGATATGGTAATAAGCCGATGGCTTCTCTCCTTGACCCAGACACTCTGTTCTCCTCCTGTGTGGCCTTGTCCTCACTGTCTAAAGAGGCTCTTTGAGGGGCCGGAGCGATAGCCCAGAGGTAGGGCATTTGCCTTGCACGCGGCCGGCCTGCGCAGGCCCGGGTTTGAGCCCTGGCATCCCATATGGTCCCCTGAGCACCACCAGGAGTAATTCCTGAGTGCAGAGCCAGGAGAAACCCCTGAGCGTCGCGGGTGTGACCCAAAAAGCAAAAAGAATAAATAAAAATAAAAATAAAGAGACTCTTTGATTCCTGGGTGCTGCTGAGAGGGGGAACGCTGAGACACTAGGCAGGCTCTGACCCAGGGTTCCCGCAGAAACCACTGACCACCCCACTGGAGTTCAGGAGGGGTGCAGCTGGGTTTGGGTTTGGGCCTGGGTTGTGGTGCACTGGGGGGAGCCCACACCTGCCTCAGCAACTCCAGTCTCAGGCCCCGCCTGCACAGCCCGCCTGTAATGGGGAGAGAGCTCAGAGGCTCGGAGTGCACGCTCCACAGGCCAGAGGCGCTGGTCTAACCCCCAGCACTGCGTGCACCCGCCACCCCTCCGGGTACCACCTGGAGTGACTTCCTTTATTGAAAGGGTGGGATTTGGGACCACATCCATCAGTGCTCGGGGTTGTTCTTGGCTCTGTGCTCAGGAGTGAGCCCTGTTCGTGCGTAGGGAACCATATGTGGTGCCAGGAACCTGAGCTGGGCTCATCACAGCAGAGGCGACAAAATGCATCACCTCCTGCCCTATCTCTCCAATACTAGGAGCCATTTCTTTTATTTAAATTTCTTAAATTATTATTCAGGGCGGGCCCGCGGGCGCGCGCCGACGCCCGCCCCGGGCCGCCCCCCCCCCGCCCCCCCGGCCCCGCCAGAGAGAGCCAGAGCCCCCCCCCACGCCCCCAAAAGCAAAAAAAAAAAAAATTATTTATTCATTTTTGGCCACTCCTAGTAATGCTCAGGGTTTACTCCTGGCGGTGCTCTGGGGACCATGTGGGATGCCAGGGATCGAACCCGGTTTGGCCACCAGCAAGGCAAGTGCCCTACCTGCTGTGCTATTGCTCCTGCCCTATTTTTTAGTTTATTTGGTTTTGGGGTTACACCTGGTGATACCGCTCAGAGGTTACTCCTGCCTCTGCACTCAGGATTCACTCTTGTCAGTGCTCAGGGGACCAATATGGGATGCCAAGGATGGAACATTGGTCAGCCGTGTGCAAAGCTAGCGCCTTACCTGCTGTGCTGTCTCTCTGTCCAGGAGAGATTTCTGAGCTCTGTATTGGAAGTAGCCTCCTGAGCACGGCCCACAGAAAAGTTGGTGTTCTGGTGGGGATGATTGTTTTCCCACATAAAAACCTTCTATGTGTTTGAAGGGAAGAGATGGAATTTTTTTTTTTTTTTGTGGGGGAGGGTCACATCCAGCGATGCTTGGGGTAACTCCTGGCTCTGCACTCAGGAATTACTCCTGGCGGTGCTCAGCGGACCATATGGGATGCCGGGGATCAAACCAGGGCCGGCACAGGCCAGCCACGTGCAAGGCAAATGCCCTACCCGCTGGACTATCACTCCAGCCCCTGGGAAGAGATAGAATTTATAACCCAGTGTCTTATTTGCAAGCCAAAGGCTGGAGCGACCCCTGTGGGCAGTGTGAGAAATGCAGGAACAGCTCACTGGAGTTTCTTGGCCAGGCCTTGGCCAGGAGTGCCCAGAAGGAGAGGTGAGCCCAGCCTGGCTGCCATCATCCACACCCCGTTGTCTCAGTGTTGGCTCTGAAAACCCCTGTACGAGCAAGGCTGTATGAGGTGTCTGAGGGGAAGAGCACCTCAGAGTAATGTCTCTCTGTTTGCTCTTTGTTTCGTTTTGAGGGGGAGATTAGGGCCACACCCTGTGGTGCTCAGGGCTTACTCCTGGCTCGGTGCTCAGGGATCACACCTGGCAGTGCGCAGGGGTCATTGTGTGAGACCAACGCCTGAGCTCTTCAGCATCTCTCCAGGTGCTGTGTCTGTGGCTTGTGTCCCTGGGACAGCCCCAGTTTAGATGCCCCATCCCGTTGGCAGGTGCTGGCAGCAGTAACAGGTGCTAACCTCTTATTGCCTCCTAAGCGTGGTCTGAGGAGCAGAGAGCACGCATTATCACAGTCTCAATCACTTGATGTTAGTAACAAAAGACTGGGTTTGGCAACACTCATTATCAAATTCTCTTTGCCGCCAGGCTGCAGCGAGCAGGATGGAGCTACCCCTGATGTGTGGCCGTTCAAGCAACCATTAATTATTTATTTTTTAAAATTAATTTTATTATACCACCATGAGATACACAATTACAAAGATGTTCATGATTGGGTTTCAGTCATACAGTGTTCCAGCACCCATCCCTCCACCAGTGACCATTTCCCACCACCAGTGTCCCCAGATTCCCTCCCCTCTCCCAGTCTGCCTCTATAGCAGGCACTTTGCCCTCTTCGTTCTCTCTCTCTCTCTCTCTCTCTCTCTCTCTCTCTCTCTCTCTCTCTCTCCTTTCCTTCTTTACACATTGTGATTTGCCCTACATACGTTTAAGGGTTATCACGTATATCTTTTGTCTACGTCCAATGCTCAGTTCTAGTCCAAGGTTGCCATTTCCAACAGTTAGTAGAACACTGGTATATATTTATATCCCACAAATGAATGCAGTTCTCTATATCTGTCTTTTTTTTTTTTTTTGGGTCACACCGGCAATGCTCAGGGGTTACTCCTGCCTCTTTGCTCAGGAATTACCCCTGGCAGTGCTCAGGGGACCATATGGGATGCCGGGATTGAACCCGGGTCTGGCGTGTGCAAGGCAAATGCCTTACCTGCTGTGCTAGCGCTCCGGCCCCCCTATCTTTCTTTTCTAATTTCGCTCAGCATGATAATCTCCATGTCCATCCATTTGTAGGCAGATTTCATGATATGAATTTTCCTGACAAATGCATAGTATTCCATTGTGTAGATGTACCATAGATTCTTTATCCAGACATCTGTTCTGGGGCACTCCCACAACAGTGAATGAGGGTCCCTTTCTCCCTGCATCCACACCAGCAGCACTGGCTTATCTTAAAAAATTGAGCGTTTTCCTACTCTGCTTTCAAGAGAACCTGATCCCAAAACCGTTCTGTGCGAGGTGTCAGGAGAGGAACCCACAGCTGTGGGCGGCTGCTGCCCATGACAGGGAGCCCAGAACAAGCAGGGCACAGGTGCCCTGATCTGATGCTCACTCCCTGCCCTTCTGGTTCTAGCTAGAGAAAATCAGAAGGATGGTGCTTTTCTATTTCTCTTCTGTTTTCCACCTTCTTTCTCCTCCTCCTCCTTTTTCTCTCCCTCCTCCTTTTTTTTCTTATCGTAGTGCCAAGGTCCAGCCCAGGGCAGCACATTTGAGGGCTGTGCTCTAGCACTGAGCCAGAGGGGGCCAGGCCCTAAGCGTTTGATTGGACCATTTCTACATTTTTGTCTTGAATGCTCAGGACTGAACCTTTCAACACTCTTCAACCCTGTTAGGTTGGGAAGGAAGGAGCAGCCTGTACTTGAAGATGTCTGGGAAGAGAACGGGTGGGGAGTAGGTGGGGGACCTTTGGAATAAGTGGGGTGCCCAAGCGCTGTCACAAGGCCTGCGCTTGAGCGCTGGGCGGCGGGTGGAGGCACGAGGGGTGGGGTCTGGGCAGTGCTGGAACTGGAAGGGTCACTGTGTCCCGCCCCTCCTGATCTGGCCGGCCCTGGGTGTGGGCAGCCCGCCCCCTCTTTTGTGTTGGGCCGGCAGGCAGGCCTCGTGCGTGCCGGGGCTCCAGCCCAGGCGGGCTGGCGAGATGAGAGGAAAAACATGCGGTTTGGTGGGCTGGACATGGAAAAACAAGCCAATTAGGGAGGAAAACAAACAAAGCCCGGGCCAGCGGGGCGCACGCGCATACACACACGCACGCAGGCGCGCACAGCCCCCACGTGGAGCCCAGGGCGCTGCTGCAGCCGTTGGCTAGAGCATCCCCGGAGCTCGCATCACTGTCCACCGGGTGCGGGCCTTGCAGAGGCAGCTGCCCGCTGAGTGGGGCCGCCCTGGGCGTGTGCCCTGGCACACATGCTCACCCGGAGCGCCTGGGAGCACAGTGGCAGTTGGGGCCTCTGCACCCCTCCCTACCATGTACTCTCAGCCCTGGGGGGCCTGACTATGGTCTAGGGGTGGAGCAACATCATGTCGGAAGTGCGATGTGTGTCCACAGGCTGTTAGAGCACCTGCCCCCCACTGTCTCAAAACCCCCAGACCCAATAGCATGTTCAGGGTCGCCCACCTCCTCCCACCTCCTTCTGCCACTGCCCAGAGCCACAGGGTCTTCGCGCAGCCTGCAGCACCCCTCCCTTTGTGAAGCCCACTCCCAGGCCCCCCCGCTGCCCTGTCCCCAGCCCCCACGCGCTCTCGCTGCACCCCATCTCCGCCCACCCGGCCCCTCAGCTGGACTCCAGCTGCAGTGAGTCTCTCCTTTGCTTCCCTCGTCTTTGTTTTTTCTTTCCTCCTTTTCCCTCGCAGAAACCTGGTCCCTGTCAGGAAACCCAAACCCGTCTCTGCTCAGGGCCCAGGGCCAGGCGGGAGCAGCCAGATGACAGACGAAGCCCTGCCTGGCCCTGCCGCCCATGACCTGCCCAGCGAGAGGGGCCCTGCGGGGTAGGGGGCACAGGCCCTCAGGGCAGGACGGGCGGGAGGCCTCTGCCATGGCCTGCGCTGCCCTCGTAGGAGCCCAGGTGCAGGGGCGCTGACTCAGCAGGTCACAGCCCTGCGCCAGCACCCTTCGCCTTTGAAGCTGCGGTGAGGGGAGGGGTGGCGGCAGGAGGGTAGTGGAGGCGTCTAGGCTGGCCGACCTCAGAGTGTCCTTTCTCCCGGGGTGCTTGCCAAGTCCAGCCTGGCCCACAGGCCCCCACGAGGCACTTCCTGTGTCCTTGGCCACCCCCCCCCCATCACACCCCTCTCGCCACGGAGTCCCCTGAGAGACGGGGCAGGGGAGACGAGGGACACACTGGAGGAGCGGAGAGTAGACGCAGATGGACGCGAAGCCAAGAAGGGCTTCCTGGAGGGCAGGTAGCTGTGGGCAGGAGCAGCTGCCCCTGGGCAGGGGTGCTCAGCTGGACCCCCACAACGGCCCCGGTAGGCTCAGGCCCTGCAGCTCCACGTGGTCCACTCCACTGGCCATACCCAGGCCTGCTGCCTCTCAGACCCCCTGCTCTCCCTTCCCGGGTCACACAGGCTGGACGTGTCCACACAGCCACACTCCCTCTTGACTCCGTGGCCACCTGGCAGGCATTGGCCCACAGTCCTCTTATGTCCCCAGTTGGCTCTTGAGCGCCCCCTCCTGTTTCCTGTCCACCTGTCAGGCAGGGGGTGGAGGGGAGGGTCAGTGTCCCAGAGCCCTGGATGGACATTCCTTGCCTGGGTCAGATCCCAGAATCTGCCTCCTTCCAGGAACCTGAGCCGGCTGCCCTCACGCTGTCCCCGTGCCTGTGTGGGGGACAGCCGGGAGAAGTGCTCACAGCAGCAGAAAGAGGAGTGGTTGGTTAGAAGGCAGAAAGGACTTCCAGCGTGCGTGTGGGGGTGTGGGTCAGGGACCCTTGGGGCTTGGCACCGGCACAGTGTGGGGGTATAGGTCAGGGCCCTGTTGGGGTTGGAGGGTATAGATCAGGGCCTCTTGGGGCTTGGCACCAGCACAAGCTGGCTGAGCTGCAGGACCCTGTCCCGTGCCCAGAGTGCAGCGGACTGCTGACGCTCGGAAGGGCTTTGGAGAAGTGGGTGAGGGCTGGAGCTGGGCCACACCGAGAGTGTCCTCTAGGGGCCAGAGCCATAGCACAGCGGGTAGGACATTTGCCTTGCATGCAACCATCCTGGCCTCGATCCCCGGCATCCTATATGTTCCCCTGAGCACCGTCAGGTGTAATTCCTCAGCACACAGGAGTAACCCCTGAGCACTGCCAGGTGTGGTGCCCTCGACAAAAAAAATAAAGCAGTGGCCTTCACCCACACAGGGTGGGCGTTAGTACTGGGTGTTGTTAACGCGGGTGTACGCTGGGTGTTAGACACTTGAGGGCTCCTGCCTCTGTGTCCACAGCCATTGAAGGTCACATTCAAACCGCACGGACACTCATAACACGCCATGCACATGCTCACACACACACAGGCAGGCCTCAGCGCTGTGCTCCTGCGCTTCCTGCCCGTCCTGAGTTCTCAGCCTTCAGACGAGGCCTGGGCCATGACTCCCAGGGATGCAGCCAGCGGCTCTGATTTGTCCACAGAGGCTTGGCAGATGGCTCAGTGGGCTGAGTGCAGGCTTTGCACCCAGGGGCCCAGAGCACCACGGGGAGCACCCCCACCAGCACTGAACCCGGACCAGCCCTGGAAGCACTGCCAGGTGTGGCCCCTCACCAGCCCCGGCACCCTCCAGGAGCCGACACGATGTAGCAGGGGTCGCGGTAGTAATTCCTGCCACGCCACACCCACGCGGTGGTGAATGAGCTTGAGCTGGGGCCCGCAGCCCCCTCGCTCCCCAGAGTTCCTGCCTCCGCGGAGCAGGTGGGGGTGCGCCCGCTCCACGCAGCCCTTGTTTCTCTTTAATTAAACATCTGGCTCTCTGTGGCCTGGGAAGCCTCAGCCCCTCGCTGACAGCATCCCCTCAGCCTCTGGCATTGCCGATGGGCTGCAGTGGGGAGAGCGCAGGCTCTGGGGCCCGCCTGTCCCCCGCACAAGCCCAGGGGACCGGGGGCTCCAGCATGAACCGCGCTGTCCTTGCCCGCAGTACCCCCGGGAGCCCGTGCTCAGCTGCCGCTCCAACACGTACCCCAAGGGCTTCTACTGCAGCTGGCATCTGCCAGCGCCCACCTACATCCCCAACGCCTTCAATGTGACCGTGCTGTGAGTAGCCGCCAGCCGGGTGGGGCTCCGGGAGGGGGTTTTGACTGCCTTGACTGACCTGGGCCCCACCTAACCCTCCCCGGGTGTCGGTAACGGTACCAGGCACGGCTCCAAGATCATGGCCTGTGAGAAAGACCCGGCCCTCAGGAACCGCTGCCACATCCGCTACGTGCACCTGTTCTCCACCGTCAAGTACAAGGTCTCAGTCACCGTCGGCAACGCCCTGGGCCATAACGCTACGGCCATTACCTTTGACGAGTTCACCATCGGTGCGTGAGGGGGCTCCCCACTGAGGGTCGGGGCTGCTCAGGTGTGCACGGCTCCTGCCTGCCGGTCCCTGGGAGTGGCCGTCCCTTACCTGCGGCCAAGGGACACTGCAGCAGCTCTTCCTGTCTGTCTGGCTCCCAGAGCTGGGTGGGAGGGGGGGGCGGCAGGCTGGGCCAGACCCACACAGAGCAGCTGCAGCCCCCCCCACCCCCATGTTAATGGCTTCCTTACGGCCTGTGATGGATGAGGTGTCAGAACAGGAGACAGGACTGGGACAGAGACTGCCCTCGCCCAGCCCCCTCCCAGACAGACCTTCTGTCCCACCCCAGCCAGACCTGCGGCCTCACTCTCCCTCAAGACCGGGTCCCGTGCTGCACTGGTCTCTCCAGGCTGAACCCTTAGACGCGCCCATTGGCCCCCCAGTGTCCCCCCCCCCCGCCACGCTGTAGAATAGCTTTGAACCCAGACTTGGCCGGGAGAGGCTGAGAGGAAAGCTTGGGGGCACCATGAGCGTCTGGTGCAGATGCTGAGGGTGGAGACCCCAGGGTGTGGCTCGTCCTTAAGGGGGTCGGCAGGGCATGACGTGCCATGTGGGTGTCCCAGGCTGGTGCCGTGATGATGGGCTGTTGGGGTTGGGGGCCGGCAGTGACACGTGATCGCGGTGGCGACCACGGTGAGGGTGCTGAGGAATGCCGGGTGAGATGGTGGTCCTGGGGCTGGGAGCTCGGAGGGATGCATGGTCATGAAGCTCCGTCCCCTCCACAGTGAAGCCTGATCCTCCAGAGAATGTGGTGGCCCGGCCAGTGCCCAGCAATCCTCGCCGGCTGGAGGTGACGTGGCAGAACCCCTCGACCTGGCCCGACCCTGAGTCCTTCCCTCTCAAGTTTTTCCTGCGCTACCGACCCCTCATCCTGGACCAGTGGCAGCATGTGAGTGTTCCAGCACCGCAGCATCGCAGCCCCGGGCTCTGGTTGGCAGCTGCCCCCAGGGAGGAGAGGCTCATGGGGTGAGAGGGGACAGGTGTGATGGTATGACCAAGGGGCTCCGGCTCTGTGGCCCTGGCGGGTTTCCTGTTGGTACAGGGGAACACGGCTCGTAGTAGAGCCTGTGGCTAGCTCTGACTCAACCCTGCTCAGACAACTCTCTGTCTCTGTTTCTCTCTGTCTCTCTGTCTCTCTCTGTCTGTCTCTGTCTCTCTCTGCTGTGCTTTGTTCTTGGTGTTTTGAGCTGCACCCAGCAGTGCTGGGGGCCCACTCCTGCCCGTGCTCATGGGACTGTGTGGTGCCGGGGTAGAGCCTGGTCCCCCACCCCCACCCTATGCAGGGCATCTGCTCCCTCCCTGGCCCAGGCTGCTCCTTCTCACACTTTCGCCTGGACTCTGAGCCTGTGTTGGCCCCAAGGGGCAGGACTGTTAATGTCCTCGGGGCCTCACACGTAAGGTCAGGCAATGGAGTCCAGCAAGCTTAGGCCGAGCTATGCGTTCAGGCCGGAGGTGTGAGCCCACTGGAGTCAGATCTCACACTGACTGAGGGGTCAGTGTGAGGTCATAAGTCAGAAGAGAACCACCATTGGCACTGGTGCACAGCCAGAGGTTTGAGGCTGGGCTAAGTCTCTCTTCTTTTATTATTATTATTATTATTATTATTATTATTATTATTATTTTTGGGTCACACCAGGCAGTGCTCAAGGGTTACTCCTGGCTCTGTGCTCAGGAATTACTCCTGGTGGTGCTCGATGGACCATATGGAATGCTGGGGATCGAACCCAGATTGGCCATGTGCAAGGCAAGCCCCCACCCCACAACCTGCTGTACTATCGCTCCAGCCCAGGGTCTCTCTTCTTGAGAGCTGTGGGTGCTTTGGGGTCTTGGGCTTGGGGCTAGAGGCTGCCCACGGGGAAGGCAAGGCAGGCTGGCTTCCCGGGTTACCTGGACCCCTCACTGCATCCACCAGACTGTAGACCCCCACCCTGGCTGGCCTTTAAAGTGCGTAATTCGATTCCAGGGCTCCTGTCCAGGTTGGCAGGCCTGGCCCCCACAAAGGCTGCTCCAGTGCTCACATGTTCCCTGACAGAGTCCGGAGTCCCTCCCGCCTGGCCAGCTGCCCGCGCCTAATGTATCGCTAATAACCGGGGTCTAGTTTCACAAGCCCCCCTCCCCGCTAACGAGCTGCAGGCAGCAGCCCTGCGCTGTGCGGTGCACACGCCGTGCCTTAGGCCTGGCCCACTGCCCGCCCGCCCCCAACAGGAAAACGCGCGCACACACACACACACACACACACACACACACACACGGCGCGCTTGCGGGCTCCCTCGCAGGTACTTGGGCCACTTCCCGCCCTGTTCAGACTCGACCCGACCCACCCATGGGACTCTCTAGGCCCCTCAGCAAAGCCCTGCTTGGCCCAGAGCGGTGCCATCCCTGCCTCCTGGGCCTTGTATCTGGCTCAACCTAGCAGCTCCCCCAAGTGCTGGCCTTAAAGAGAGGCAGGTGCACCCTGGGGCAAGGGGCACAGGGGAAGGCCGAGGGAACCACCACTGGTTCTGGAAGGAAATAAGGGAGAACCGAGGTAGGAATCGCACAAGAAAGGGCACCCCAGGTCTGACGGGGACTGTCCCCGCCTGGGTAAGAGGTGATGGGGTGCGGGGTGGGGGCTGGCAGGACTCCCCTGCTGATGGGCCAGGGTGGCATCTGCCACAGCAGGCCTGTGGAGGGCACCGTGGCGAGGTGCATGCCAGCTGCCCGGGCAATCATGCCAGTGGACGAGCCCTTCTCTCAAGGAGTGGATTAAAGGATCAGTGATGACCTTCAAGAAGGGCCCAGAGCGGGCAGTGCAAGGGCCCAGAGTCAGGCAGCGCAAGGGCCTAGAGTCGGGCAGGACAAGGTCCAGTGTCGGGCAGCGCAAGGGCCTCAAGTCAGGCAGGGCAAGGGCCCAGAGTCAGGCAGCTGCCAAGGCTCCTGCCTTTCCTAGAGACCTGGGGACCCCCAGAGACCTGTCAATAGGGTGGTTAGATCTGCTCCCTGGGGCCTCTCCCTCGAGAGAATGACTGTCGCGTTCTGGGACGGGAAGGAAGGGTCTGGGGCAAGAGGGAGCAGGGCCAGGGGAGAGCAAGGGGACGGGGACCAGCAGTGGGCGGGTCCAGTTCAGGAGAAGAGTCTTTGGGGTCCACAGGAAGTAGGATTTAGCGAACCCCGTGGCTCTTGCCTTGATCCTGACCTGTGCGCCGGGGGGGGGGGGGGGCATGTAGCGGGCCACACACACAGATGCAGCTGCACACACAGGAACACGCAGACACACGTGTGCATGTGCTGAAAGCCTGTCTGATCAGGTAACCCAGACCCTGCTTTTCTGGGGGGTGGGGATGAGGATTGAAACGGGGACCGCAAAGCCCTGAAGCCAGACATGGCCCAGAGCAGGGGCGGCCCCTCCACCCTGCAGGCTGCCCCTGTTTACGAGGCGGCTTAATGAGGCACCGGGTGCCGCTGAGATGAACCAGAGCCCAGCCTGGACCTGGAGGGGCGCCGGACAGGCAGGCCAGCCTGCAGCGGAGAGACCTGTGGGATGGGGCTGGCTGGGTGGGGGCGGGCTGTGATGCCTTCGGGAAAGAGAGCAGCTGTCCTCGTGTCCTGCCCACCCCCGCTTCCCTCTCCAGCTAGCGCATCAAGCCCACAGGACTCCTGAGGGCGTGGCCTGAGGCCCTGTGAGTGCCCTGGTCAGCCGGGCCCCCAGCTCTGAGTGGGAGCCAGGAGGGCAGGTCTGCAGTGCTGACCGTGTGCTGAGTCCTCGTCACAGCCCTGCGAGAGGGATCATTAACACCGTTTTATAGGGCGGCCGTCAGCATGTGGGGCCCAGGGCCTCTGTCCCTTCGCCAGGTGGGGCTGGGGCCAGAGAGGGGACCCCGGCGGGTATCCTCACTCCATCTGTTGGGGAACTTCCTGTCTGCCTGCGGCTGGTGGGGAGCGGCACAATGTCAACCGCTCAGCGGTGCTTCTTGCCCGCGTGTCCCGGGAGAGTGGAATTGGCCTTAGCACCCTCTGGCCTCCTGCTCTTTCCGGCCTCCTCGGAGGCTTCTGTAAGTTGGGGGAAGGCGTGGCGGGGGTGAAGACATAGTACAGGGGAGAGGGTGCTTGCCTTGCACGGAGCCGACACGGATACTGTCCCGGCGTCCCATATGGCCCCCAAGCACTGCCAGAAATGATCCCTGAGCGAGTGCAAAACCAGGAGTGAGCCCTGAGCACCACCAGGTGAGGCCCCCAAAGCAAAAATAAAAGATTTCCGTACTGAGGGCCCGTGAGATAGTGCACCAGGAAGGGCTTTTGCCTCTCACGTGGTTGTTCCGGATTCAGTCCCCAGCACCCTGTTTGGTTCTGCAAGCCCCGGGAGATGGTCCTGAGCACTGCTGGGTGTGGCCCAATCCCTCACTCCACCCCTCAAAAAATTCTGTCCTTATTCTTGGGTCCCTCGAGGTGTTGCAGGTGTGACTGCAGTGCCCGGCTGTGTCAACAGGTGGCAGACAGGAGACAGGCTTGTCTACACTCAGGGTTCTACCCCGTGGACCCTGGATGGTTGATAGAAAAAGCCTGGGCCCCGCTGGGATGAACCCAGAGCCACGGCAGAGCCTGGCAAGCTACCCATGGTGTATTTGATATGCCAAAAACAGTAACAACAATGGATCTCATTCCCAATGAATGGAGATGTTACTGGCACCCGCTTGAGCAAATCGATGAACTCGGGAAGACAAGTGATAGAAGTGATATTCTTGGGCCAGTAGTTGGCACAGTGGTTAGTGCATGTCCTCAGTATGGGTTTTTTATTTGGGGGGGGGGTCACACCTGGTGATGCTCAGGGGTTAACTCCTGGCTCTTCACTCAGAAATTACTCCTGGCAGTGCTCGGGGAACAAATGGGATGCTGGGGATCGAACCCAGGTCGGCCCCATGCAAGACAACCGCCTTCCCCACTGTGCTATCGCTCCGGCCCCTCAGTATGGGTTCTTTTTTTTTTTTTTTTTCTTTTTTGGGTCACACCCGGCGATGCTCGGGGCTTACTCCTGGCTCTGCACTCAGGAATTACTCCTGGAGGTGCTTGGGGACCATATGGGATGCCGGGGATCGAACCCGGGCCGGCACAGGCCGGCCGCTGCAAGGCAAACGCCCTACCCGCTGGGCTATCGCTCCGGCCCCCTCAGTATGGGTTCTGATGTGGTCCTGGAGTCCCCCGGCACTGCCCAGCTGACCCCAGCACTGCAGTGTCCAGCAGCACCACGCCCTCAGCCTTGGTCAAGAATCCCCTGTGGGGTCCCTCTAGGCCTCCTAAGCAGGACTTGAGAGCTTGTCCCTGAGCTGCCTCCCTTGGTGGTGGGGGGTTGGGGCGGGGGTCTCTCTTGCCCTCTGTCTTTCCAGCGGGATTATTCCCACCCTCCAGAGCAGTCCTCACTTTCCCCAGCACCTCCCCCAACACTGCCCCCAGGGTGTCCTTGCCCACCCGCCCCATTTGGCCGCAGGTGGAGCTGTCAGACGGTACAGCGCACACCATCACAGACGCCTACGCGGGCAAAGAGTACATCATCCAGGTGGCGGCCAAGGACAACGAGATCGGGACATGGAGCGACTGGAGCGTGGCTGCACACGCCACGCCCTGGACAGAGGAGCCCCGACACCTCACTACAGAGGCCCAGGCCCCCGGTGAGCCTTCCTCGCCCCTCCTGTGTGCTCAGGGTACCCCCCCACCGCTGCCTCTCCTGCAGCTTGGTATAGCCCCTGCCGTCCACACTTAGAGATGATTGGGTGGAGGTGGCTTCTGTGAGCCTGTCTGAGGGCGGAGGCCACACTGGTCAGAAGGAGGCGGGGGTGAGGGATGGGGCGGCAGGAGGGTCAGATGCAGGAAATGTGTCTCCATAGGGTGGGAGGGTCAGCCCCGCCCCAGCCAGCCCTTAGTTTCCTCCCTGCTCCCCAGAGACCACGACCAGCACCAGCAGCTCTGTGGCGCCCACCACGAAGATCTGTGACCCTGGGGAGTTGGGCAGCGGTGGCAGCCCCTCGGCGCCTTTGGGCATGAGCGTCCCTGTCGCTCTGGCCTTGGCCACCGCCGCCACCGCCGCCAGCTGTCTCATGATCTGGTCAGTGCAGTGAGGTGGGCTGGAGCGTGTGTGTGTGTGTGTGTGTGTGTGTGTGACAGTTATGGTGTGTGGCAATGTATGTGACGGTGTGTGTGACGGTGTGTGTGACTGTGAGTAACTATGTGTGATGTGTGGAGTGTTGACGGTTGTAAGTGTAAGTGTATATTTGTGATGGTGTGGCAGTGTGTGTGACTTGTGACGGTGTATAGCAGCGTGTGTGTGACAGTGTGTGTGATGGTGTGTGACTGACAATGTGTGTCATGGTGTGTGGCAGTGTATGTGACAGTATTTGTGACAGTGTGTGTGACTGTGTGACTATGTATGATGCGTTGTGTGTGATAGTGTGTATGTGTGACAGTGTGTGTAACTGTGTATGTGACCTGTGTGATGGTGTGGCAGTGTGTGTGACTCTGATGGTGTATAGCAGCGTGTGTGCGTGTGTGTGTGTTTGCGCGTGCCCCACCCTCGCCCTCCCTCACGGCAGCTCCCCTCTCTCCTCAGAGCTGACTTCCCGCCAAGACAGGCCAGAGGCCAGCGCACCTGTGGAGGAGCAGAGGCCGGGCTGAGCCCGCAGAGGCCTGAACTGAGCCCACAGACCCCGTTTCTATTTTGCACACGGGCAGGAGGGCCTTTCTGCATTCTCTTCAGACACAATTTGTAGAGACCCGGCGGCCCGGGCCTGCCGCACCCGTGACCTTCCCCGCCCCACCCCACTCTACTGCCCCACCCTCGTGGCCCCTCACCCCCTCAGGAGAGGAGGGCCATGCAGCTCACCCACCCACCAAAGACCATCTCCCACCCCTCGGGCTGGACCCTCCAATGCCAGCGACTCCCAGGAGCCCATGGGGCCTGAGGGGGAGCCCCCGTCTAGTTTCTCCTCCTACCCCAGCTTCCTGTCCCCCCCAGGGTCTCTGTTGCCACCATCAGATTATAAGCTCCTGATGCTGGGGGCCCAGCCACCCCCTCCCCCAGCACCCACACTTTTCAGTGCCCCGCCCTGTTTTTTACACCCCTCTCCTCTCTCAGCTCCCGCCCAGCAGTATTTAATGCCCGTCTGTCCCCTCCAGTCCGACTCAATGGTAACTTGCTGTATTTGAATTTTTTATAGTTGTATATACAGGGGCGGGGGCTGGGGGTTCTCATTAAACGTCACCATTTCATGATTCCTTGAGACAACCCCTCCCGGGGAGGGGACCCCCTGCTCCCACGCCCCCTTTGAGGCCGGAGGAGCACGGCTGCGGGTGGTGGAGGCATTTCTGCACCTGGTATGAGCGCCTGGGACGAGGTTGCGGCTACCTGGGTGGGTGGGTGGGCTTCCTGGAGGCCTCCCAGAAGGGGCAGTAGGGACTGAGGGGGGCTCCCTACCACCAGGACACGGAGCGCAGGGGTCTCAGCAGGTGAGACCGGTTGCGTGTGTGCGGGGCAGAGGCTCGGCCTGGCCCAACGCTAGGCACCACGCGGACTCCAGGGCCCTCTGGCCTTCCTCGGTGGCAGGTGTTGGGACTCCTGCTCAGGGCCAGCCCCCCTTTACAGCCACCTCACAGGAGCTCCTGAGCTGAGAATGCTTAGGGTGGGCCAGCTCTGGTCCAGGAGCAAGGGTGAGACCCCCCCCCCCAACCGGGGGACAGGCTTAACCTCATGGTGGGCTGCCAGAGCTGGAGGGTCTGTGGAGCAGAGCCCCCGCAGAGTTGCTACGCACAAAGGGACACCCCTGCAAACTGCCCCTCAGAAGCCCCTCATCCTCCAGAGACTCACCCCTGCAAACTGCCCTCAGAAGCCCCTCATCCTCCAGAGACTCAGCTGCTCCTGATTTCCCACTTCTTGGGGTGGGGGTCACAGTGCTACTCCTGCTGCTGAGGCGGGCGGGGGTCACCAGGCCAGGGCTCAGGCCTGCTGAGGGGCTCCGGGGATGGTACTGGCCCGCTGCCAGTAACAAGACTGGGTCCAGGCGGGAGCTGCCACACAAAGCAAAGGGCTGGTGGCGGGGTTGAGGAGCCGAGGGGCTGTGGCTATGCCGAGCTGGGGACTTCTGAAGAAGTTGCAAGAACGGTGTCTTGCAAGAACGGTGTCTTGCAACCCCAGTTCTGGTCTCTGGCGGGTGCGGCCCAGGTCAAGGCCTGAGGTTCAGGCCCAGCCAGGGGGGAAGGGTCAGCATTCACCCAGTGATTTTCCTGGGATAGGTCCGAGCCCTGTTGGGGTGGGGGCAAGAGTTGAGGGTCTCCCTGTTCTGTCCGCTGCCTTCCTGCCCCAAGAGCCTCGGTCAGCTCTGACCCACAGCCGCCCACCCAGAGCATCAGCAATCTGGCGTCCATTAGCAACATGGGAAAGCAATTACGGGGCCTGGGCGGGAGAATGGGAGGGGGCCTGCCGGGCCTCAGAGGCCAAGGGAGAGAGGACGGGGGCTATGTCCCTGCCCCCCACCCTACCCCCAGGAGAGGGACCCAGCTCTGTGCTGGGCCTGGGGTGCCTTGAGGGACAGTGTCCTGGCCTCATGACCTCTACTGGGCCTGTACGAGGGTCCTCTCTCCTTGGGGGGTCCTGGAACTTGACCTCCCAGAAGACACCTCGGAGGGTCTTGGCTGTGGGCTGCTGCTGCCTTCCAAAGACTGTCCTCACATCTGTGATTCTCTTGGGACAAGCATAGACATCGGGTCTGGGAGATAAATCAGACCCCCCTAGAATTCAAGGCCTGCTGGGGTGGGGGCACCTGGGGCCTGTGCACCCCGGTGTAACCACGATGCTCCCCATTGCCCCTCTGTGCCTTTCTGGCCTGCCCCTCGCACCTCACCTATTTTCACCTCTTTCCCCTTTCATTTATTTATTTATTTATTTAATTTTTTTTTCCTTTCCCCTTTTTAGAAACTGTCCGGGGCCATCTTTGTGGTTCTGTTTGGCTCTATGCCTGGCTCTGCCGCTTCTCTGTCTCTGCCTGACTCCCTGCCATAGCCGTAGTCGGGCCCCCCTTTCTCTCTCTGTCCATCCCCGCCTTGGACTCTCTCTGTCTCTGTCTCTGCTCGTCTCTGTCTCTGTCTCTGTCTCTCTCTCTGTCTCTCTCTCTCTCTCTCTCTGTCTCTGTCTCTCTCTGTCTCTGTCTCTCTGTCTCTCTCTTTCTCTCTCTCTCTATTCATCCCCGTCTCGCGTTCTGTTCCTGTGCCCCTGATTCCGTGGGGTCTGGCTGGGCCTTTGCGTGGCCCTGCCAGCTCCGGACCCCAGTGCCCCACCTTGGGGGGGTGTCCTGCCTTCTGCTGCCCCCTCTCGTCCACTCTCCTGCCCTTACTGCTGTGGGGGAGTGGGAGGAGGCCCCTCTCTGAGCTGAAGGCCTCTGGGCAGGGTCATTGGGTACACTGGGGACGTGCATCCTCATGTGGAGGCTTGTGGTGTCTCCAGACACAGCTCGGAGCCTGGCACCTGGCACTGTGCGTCTCCGCGTCATCTACCTGCCCTCCCACCAAGTCCTCTACAGCCTGGAGCTGGCTGGAGAGAGAAAGGGGGGGGGGAGAGACAGAGAGGGAGAGGGAGGGAGAGAGGGAGAGGAAGCGCCCTAGCTGTGGGGTGTCTTTCCTTCTTCCTTCTCAGAGGAGGGCAGGAGGAAGGGGTGTGTGATGGAGCCGGGCCAGGAGGGGGCTGGCAGGACTCATCCAACCGACGGACCCTCGGATGAGGAAGGCGAGTTGGGTTTCATCTGCGAACTGGGGTACCCTGATGGGGGAGCTTCTTTGGATGGACGGGTGTGGGGGCACCAGGCCAATGTGAAGAAGCCGCTGAGGAGGGGCTTTTTGAGGATTTGCAGGCCTGAGGCCTGATCACCAGTGAATCCCAGTGGGTCCTGGGTGAGGGGGTGGGTGTGGGGCCGCTGGGATCGGCGGCGCCAGTAGAGCAGCGGCCACCAGGGGGCAGGGCAAGCTCTCGGGACAGTCAGGCCAGGGGAGAGGGCTCCAGGCCAACAGGGTGGGGTGCGGTCACGGTGCCACTGTGCAGTTGTATTTGCGCTCCATAAGGCGCCTGCGCTGTGTGTGGCTGCCGGGAGGCCAGCCCAGAACCCCGAGGTGGTGGGAGAGGACAGTGTGGCTGGGGCGGAGACCCGGGGAGTGCCCCCTCAAGAGCCAGGCACAGGGGCTGCATACGAGCTCCCACGAGTCCCCTCACCCGCCCTGCCCTGCAACCCAGCGTGGCTCCACTTGCCTGCTCTGTCCATGCTCTGGCTTCCTCGGTGAACCGGCCTCGGCTCACCCCCTCTCCACCGCAGCCGGAAGCTTCTCCATGCGCCATGCTTAAAAGGCTTAATCCTGAGGAGTGGGGGTTGGGGGCCCAAGGGAGAGCTGTGGGCTGGGCAAGGCTGGGTGTCTCTGGGAGGCAGCATGAGGCCATCACAGGCTCTTCCAGCCTCAGCCCTATGAACCGAAGCCAAAACAAACCAAATCCCCAAAAAGCTATGCTAGTAACTCAATCCAACCAAACAAGGAGATTCTTTTGTAAACCTTAAACTGAGATAGCTGTTGGGGGGAGGGGTGGGTGGAAAGATAGTACCACGGGCAAGGTTTGTCTGGCCCATGGCTGAGCTCCTGTTTGAGCCCTGGCCCCTCCTAGGATCATCTGAGCCTCACCAGGAAGTGACCCCCGATCACAGAGCTAGGAGTAAGCCCCAAGCACAGCCAAGGGTGGCCTAAAAACCCAGTCTCCCTCCCCCAAATGAGATTCTGGTGAGGGGGCGAGGAGATGTTCCTAAGCCCCAGCCTCCTAGACAGCCTTGAGAACAAGGGAGCTAATGGGACACCAGGATTCCTCCTTAGTGTTCTACAGTCTAGAAGTTTGGGGCAGAGTGCAGGGTAAAGGTGCTCTAGGAACAGTCTGAAGAAACCCCAGGGTCCTACAGAGTCCACAGGAGAGGCCAGAAGGCTACCAAGGGAAGAGCAGTAGTGGGCTTAAGGGCACTTGCCTTGCGTACAGCCAACCCAGGTTTGATCCCTGGCACCCCATACGCCCCCAGAAATAATTTCTGAGTGCAGAGCCAAGAGCAAGCCCTGAGCGCCACCTGGTCTAGCCCCAACCCCCAGGCCCCAAATGAAAAGAAGATGGAGACCTCCAGGGGTTGGCATCTTCCAGGGTATGGGACCAAGTCTAGGGGGTCAAGCCATGGCCAAAAGGCTGGGCTGGCCCCAGCTGGGAATCAGATATTGGAGGAGCAGACAGGCCCAGCCAAACCACTGTAAGCCACAGATATGGGGTAGGCAGGTCAGAAAGCAATGGTCAGTGTTTGAATCACATGCCCAGGGA
Source organism: Cryptotis parvus (assembly GCA_021461705.1). Taxonomy (NCBI): domain Eukaryota; kingdom Metazoa; phylum Chordata; class Mammalia; order Eulipotyphla; family Soricidae; genus Cryptotis; species Cryptotis parvus. The sequence continues at coordinate 33,328 of JAJIBD010010443.1, forward strand.
GAAGAGAAACTGGCCCTGATACAATGGGAAAGAGCTTGAGGACCTGATGCTAGAGCAGGGAGAGCACCGTGAACGCTATGGGAGCAAGTTGTCAGAGGCAAGGACGTGGCGTGGCCCTTAGCACAGAGACTCAGTAGGGGGAGAGAGGGAGCAAAGAGGAAAAGCAGGAGAAAGGAGCAGATGGAGCGAAGAAAAGACCTAGGGAAGAAAATGCCAAGACAAGGATGAAGAACCCACTCTAGATTTTTGTTTCTTTTTTTGTTTTTGTTTTGCTTTTTTTTTATATCCATATTTAGTTCCTTTTCATTTTATTTATTTATTTATTTATTTATTTTTTCTTTTTGGGTCACACCCAGCAATGCTCATGGGGGTTTCTCCTGGCTCTGCACTCAGGAATTACTCCTGGCGGTACTCGGGGGACCATATGGGATGCCGGGGATTGAACCTGGGCCGGCACAGGCCCGCCAGGCGCAAGGCAAACGCCCTACCCGCTGGACTATCGCTCTGGCCCCTGTTTTGCTTTTTGAGTCACACCCAGCGATGCTCAGGGGGTTACTCCGGCTCACTCAGGAATTACTCCTGGCGGTGCTTGGGGACCATATGGGATGTCTGGGCGTTTGCTGTGTGCAAGGCAAACGCCCCTACCCGCTATGCTATCACTGGGCCCCAGGTTTTTGTTTCTTGTTTTGAGGCTACATCTGGCTGTGATCATAACTTACCCCTGGCTGTGGTCCAGAATCATTCCTGGTGGTGCTCAGGGGACCTTATGTGATGCCGGAGATCAAGCTGGGGTCAGCCTCAGGCAAGGTAATTGCCTTATCTCTTGTGCTGTCTCTAACCCTAAGAACCCACTCTAGAAGAAAATATAACCAAAGGAATGAAAGCAGACAGCCAGCCGTTCCCCTGTACAGAATGCCTTAATAATAGTACAGAATCAATAGAGCAAGCACTCAAAGACAAGATGATAAAATAAGAGAATTAGATGAAAAAGGAGAACAATAAATAATACCAAAACATTACCATTTCATATAATAAGATACAAAGAGCAAAACAAACAGGTCTGGCTAAAAATATCAAAGTAATGTATTGCAAAGTCCTGACATATTGAGAGTAAAGATGATGAGAAAAGAAAAGATATTAAGGCCATTAGAGGGAAGTAGGACAAATAGATTGGACAAAGATCATTGTTGAGTGACTGGAGCAATAGTACAGCAGGCAGGGTACTTGCTTTGCAAGTGACTGACTGGGATTTGACCTCTGACACCCCATCTGGTTCCTTCACGTGCTCCAGAAGTGATCCTTAAGTGCAGAGCCAGTAGTAAGCCCCGAGCACCGCTGGATGTGGCCCAAGAAATGATAGGAGGGGCCGGAGTGACAGCACAGTGGGTAGGGTATTTGCCTTGCATGCGGTCGACCCAGGTTCCATCTCTGGGATCCCATATGGTCCCCTGAGCACCTCTAGGAGTAACCCTTGAGCATCACCAGGAGTGGGCCAAAAAAGAAAAACAATAGGAAAAAAATAAAGTGAAACAAAAATAATTAATGATGGGGTCAGAGAATAGCACAAAGGGTGCTTGTGAGGCACATGAGAGGCCAGGGTTTGATCCCCAGCACCTAATGGTCTCCCAAGAACTTCTCAAGTGAACGCCAAGCAGTGCACTAGGAATAGCCCTCAACACCGCAGGTTGTGGCCCCAAACCAATCAACTGAACAAAAGAACAAAACAGCTGTCCAGAGCACAGGGAGAGAGCTTAAGGAGTAGAGTACATATCTAGCATGAATAATGTCCTGGGATTCCATCCCAGGCACCTGTGGCCCCTCATGTACCACTGGGTGTGTCCCTTGTGGTCCTTGAGCCAGAGTCAGGCATTGCTGAGAGTGACACTGGTTTAAAAAAAGAATTCTAGATGCCCATGTGGTGTTGTCTTCCCGGGACCCAGGAGAGCTGTGGATAAGAGAATGAACAAAGGGCCAGAGACCTGGAACAGCAGGAAAGGTGATTGTTTTTCACACACCCAACCTGGGTCTGATTCCTAGCACCCCATGTGGTCCCTCGAGACTGCCTGTGATCCCTAAGCACAGAGCCAGGAGGAGCTCCTGAAACACTGCAGGGTGTCCCACTTAAAAAAAAAACTTGCCTTGGTCCCACTGACATTGGTTCAAATCCCTGCACCACAGAAGGTCCCCTGAAGACTATACTTCCAGGAGTCACTCCTGAGTACAGAGACAGTAAGAGCCACTGAGCACCGCCGAGTGTGACCCCAAACAATAAAAAAAAGCAAACCAAAAAATAAAGCAGAAGATATAGATGTAGGAGATAACAGGAGTGTGTGCTTTTATGAAGATAGGGTCCAGGAGATAACTCGGTAGGTGGGAGTGAGTGTGTGCTTTTATGCAGGAGGCCGGGTTTGATCTCTGGCACTAGGTGGTTTCTCAAGCCCTGCCAAGACTGAAGTGAAGGCAGCCCTAAATGATCAGCATATACCAGAAACATGGTTACAGGCAACTGGCATTGAGGCATACTAATTCGGGGTCAGAAAGATAGTATTGGGTTAAAGTGTTTACCTTAAACACTGCCCAAGCAGATTCAATCCCCAGCTTCACATAGGGTCCCTCGAGCCCCATCAGGAGTGACCTCAAGACCAAACCAAACGGGGTGTGTGTGACCAAACCTAAACAAATAAATAAAAGGGACATGATAATTTAGGGTCTGAATGCGGCGGGGTACAATTACATGGATTCCCAAGCCTTTCCAGGAGTGACCCCAAGTACTGAGCTGGAAGTAGTGCCTGAGTGTCTCCAGGTGTGTCTCTCAAACAAAAACAAACGAACAAAGAAGAACGTTTATTTGGTTATTTGTTTATTTATGGGTCACACCCTGTGGTGCTCCGGGGTTACTCCTAGCTCTGCACTCAGGAATTACTCCTGATGGTGCTTGAGAGACCATATGGGATGCCGGGATCGAACCTGGATTGGCCATGTTCAAGGCATATGCCCTACCTGCTGGACTATCGTTCCGCCAAGAATAGTATTTTAGGGGCCGGAGAGCTAGTACAACAGAGAAGCACTTGCCTTGCATGTGGCCTTTCCAGGTTCACTCTCCAGCACCACATGCAGAGTTATGTGGGTAAGATTCCTGCTTCTGCAAGGAATGGTCCCGAGCACAGCTGTATGTAGCCCCAACATTCCCAGCCCCCCCAAAAAATCCCTTGGTGCTGGAGTGATAGTCCAATGAGTAGGGCATTTGCCTTGCATGCAGCCGACCCAGGTTCAATCCCGGCATCCCATATGTTCCCCAAGCACCGCCAGGAGTGACCCCTGAGCATCTCCCGGGAGTGACCCCCCAAAAAAAAAAAAAAAAAACTGATTAGGTTACCAAACTTTGAGGATAAATATAAAAAGTCTAGGAACCTAGGCAGAAAAACAAATCACGTAGAAGGAGAAAAATGCGGTCTGACCTCAGACCTCGCCGAGAGAGCCGCCAGTGAACAAAGATAATGGAGCAATTTCTTCGGAAGCGCTGAGGGCAACACGTGTTGCCCCCCAAGTTCACCACAGCAAAGTGGTTGATGTGTCATGAGTGTGGGGAGCCACGAGTGCTGGAAGGAGGTCCTCAGTGACAAAACACTGCCCAAGAGACAAGAGTAAACGCGAGTTTCTGAGGAGGCCGTGGTGGCGGGAGGCTTGGCAGCAAGCGCTAAGTCCGTTGAGGAGGAGAATAACTGTGGATTCTAGTTACAGAACAGAGTGTGAGTCTTAGAAACCCTGATGAGTAAGAACATTGGCCGAGGACTCCAGAGTGGAGCTGGACGCGGGGGTGGAAGCCGTCAGCTCAGCTTTCAGAGTGCAGGCGACTAACAGTGTATAAAATTGGAACGCGATCATGAAAGTCTGACTCCAACATCTTAATCAAAATCTTGCTTCTTAATTTGAGAGGGGTGTTTGGGAAATGAAGGCATTCTGAGGTGAAGAAAGTTTTCAGTGAAAAATCAACAATTCCTTTCTTTTCTCTTTGGTTTCTTTTCTCTCTGTTAAACACCAGTAAAAGTACTTGTTTTTTTTTTCTTTTTTTTTATTTTGGCCTCATACTTGGCAGTGCTCAAGGGTTGCTCCTGACTATGTGCTCTCTGTGTTGGGGGATTGTTTCTGGTGGTGCCCTGGGGACACCAGGAGGTGTCGGGATCAAACCTGAACTTCCTGCTCCAAGAGCATATACTGGGCTATTGGGCTGCTGCCCAGCTGCTCTGTCTCAGCCCCATAGAAGTTCCCTATATGGGGCCAGAGCAATAGCACAGCGGGTAGGGCGTTTGCCTTGCACACGGCCGACCCGGGTTCGAGCCCCAGCATCCCATATGGTCCCCGAGCACCAAAAAGAAGTAATTCCTGGGCCGGAGTGATAGCCCAGCGGGTAGGGCGTTTGCTTTGCACGCAGCCGGCCTGTGCCGGCCTGGGTTCGATCCCGGCATCCCATATGGTCCCCTGAGTACCGCCAGGAGTAATTCCTGAGTGCAGAGCCAGGAGTAACCCCAGAGCATAGCCGGGTGTGACCCAAAAAAAAAAAAAAAAAAGAAGTAATTCCTGAGTGCAGAGCCAGGAGTAACCCTGAACATTGCCCCAACAAGAAAAAAAAAAGTTCCCTAAATATCTCTCAATGCCTCTTTCTCTAATATGCATTTATGCTTACAAAATAGGAATACCAAACATTTCTGGGCAGTGAGATTTTTGGGTGATTTATTGCTTTTTTTTCCTTGTAATTGTGTATGCCTTAGCATAGGGCTTTTGGGGGGGGCAGGAGGAGCGCCCCAGCTGTTCTCAGGGCCACACTGTGATGCTGGAGGCGGGGCAGGCGGTTCCAGAGAGAGTCAAGGCACACAGGCTGTGGTTGTGGTTCTTGCTGGGCTCCCCACAGTGGTGGCTGCCACATATCTCTTGTTTGGTCGCATTGCTCCCTGCCCAGTGGGGGCCTGTGGAGTGGCAGGGGAGGCCTGTACCTGACTGGGGTTCCTGGGAGCAGCGTGAGGAGGAAGTGGCATGCCAGGTGCAGAGGGGTGGGCACAGCAGGGGGCCCTTGTGTCAGCAGGGGGACAAGGAGGGCCTTGGCCCAGGAAGGAAAAAGTCCGGAGTTCAAAAAAGAAAAGAAAAGCGTAGGGGCCATTCCCGTCCCCCCCAACTGGACCGGACAATTCACTCTTCAGGTCTGGCGGCACTGTGGCTCGGCCCAGCAGACCAGGGCCACCAGGGCCTCAGCCAGCAGGGCTTTGGGGGCATAGAGCACCAGGGCATGAACTCTGCCCACCAGCATGCCCAGTACGCAACCCCTGACTGCTGAGCCAGCCTACAGACTTCACGGCAATGTAGCCAGAAATTGCTATTAGTGCCGGGGATCACGGCAGAACAGCCGCTGTTCTCCACAGCAGAGCTGACAGGGCCTGGCACTGCGAATGTGGGACGCTGGGGACTTGAACTTGTGGCTGTGATCTTCTAAGCTAAGCCCCTGTGTCATTCCCCTGGGGCCCCACACCTTGACTTTAACCTGGTGTCTCTCCTTTAGACTATAAGGGACCAGAGTGCACTTGTTTGAAGTCACTGAATTTATGCTGATTTGTTCTGGCACCCGCAGCTCCTTCTGCCGCTTCCGCTGGCTCACGCTGACCTCCCCATCTGTCCCTCTCATCTAGCCAATTCCTACCTGCTCGTTGCCAAGTAAAAGTACCCCTGGCATTACCCACCTTCCACTGTTTCCCAGAGGTGGGTTCTCTTCTTGAGAGGGGGTGCATATGTGAGGTCAGGCCGGGCCCTGCCCCTCTCTGTGGGCCCAGCTAGTAAGGACACAGAGGACTAAGGGAGGTGAGAAGGAGGGACTTGGGAAGTAGCCAGCACCCTCTTTCCTGGTATCACCCCACCCCTGCTGTCCGTCCACATAACACGCCTCCCTCTCCCTCTCTGGAAAACCAAGCTCTGACTTCTTTATCTCTGGCTTCCTTCTTCTCTCATTGGTCCCAGAGATATTTGGAGAGTATGTCATTTGGTTTGGCTTTGTGAGTACCTTTGTGTGGGCACTTGTGTGCACGTGTGTGTGTGTGTGTGTGTGTGTGTGTGTGTGTGTGTGTGTGTTGGAGAGCCGGGGTCCCCAACAATATCAGGGAATGAGTTCTCTTTTATCTCAAGGACCGGCGTCAGACAAACCACAAGTTCAGCACAGTTTGAAAGGTTTTTACTAATCACCAATAGTTAAAACAATTCAAGAAAATGGGATTTCCCAGACCTCTAGCTTGTGGCCAGACCTCTGACTATGCACTCGGGCCCAGGTCTCCCATAAATGGATGGCTGTGCCTCAGTCAGTCACTTTATATACCCAAAAGCCAAAATCCTTTCTTCAGGGTGAGTTGCATCAACAAAGATCAATGAACCGCTTTTATGTGTAGATGTTAGGTGGTGCCACACCTCTGGTTCAGGTCTAAACAAATGATAATGGCAGGGCCCAGTCCCTTCCTAGTCCCTTCCCTGAGCACCGCCAGGAGTAATTTCTGAGTGCAGAGCCAGGAGTGACCCCTGTATTGCCAGGTGTGACCCAAAAAACAAAAAGAAAAGGGAATTATTCCTGGCAGTGCTTGGGGGACCATATGGGATGCCGGGGATCGAACCCAGGTCAGCAAGGCAAATACCCTACCTGCTGTGCTGTTGCTCCAGCCCCAAAACTGTAAGTAACTGAAACAGCAAAGATCCAAAGCTAGCTAGGCCATGTCATCCAACATGTGTGTGGTGCGGCTGTGTGCATGTGTGTATATATGTATGCACATGTGTGCACATGTGTGTGATGGAAAGCTGTAACTACAGCGTGTATTTTCATGGGTGTGTGGCAAGTGCAAGCAGTGTCAGAGGTGGGTCTCTGCTTGCGTCTGAAGGAGGCCTGTCATGGTTACACACGTGCATCTCTTTCTGTATGTGTGTGCTGCTTTGGAAGTGTGGGTCTGTGTGTTAGTGTCTGTCTGCGTATGCAGAGAAGCCGTTCAAGAGATTTGGCCCTTGGGTTGGAGAAAGAAATAGTACAGGTTCTTGCCTTACATGCGACTCATCCTGATTCAATCCCTGCCACCACCAGGGCTCGCTCCTGAGCATAGAGCCAAAACTAGCCTTTGTGCCTACTGGTTGTGGCCTATCCCTCTCCTCACCCAAGTAGAGAGATTTGGTCACTAGAGGCAAGAGGCGGGACTCAGTGTGGGAGATCGCTCCCGGGAGAGGAGCTCAGTCCTGTTCCCACTGGGGAGATCCTTTTCCTGCCTTGTGTAGAAGAACGTGGGGCTGCAACCAGAGAGGTAATAAAGGGGTTGAGCGCGTGCCTTGAATGCGGCTGACTGTGGGTCAACCCTCAGCACTGCACATGGTCTCCTGAGCACTACTACTAGGAGTGATCCCTGAGCACAGAGCTAGGAGTAAGCCTTGAGCACCCCTGTGTGGGAGTGGCTCAAAAAACATCACTTGATCACTTGATCACTTGACATCCGTTATTCATCGATTTGCTCTAGTGGATGCCAGTAACGTTTCCATTTGACCCTATCACGTGCCAGTGTAGCCCAATGGCATCTGTTTGCTCCAGGAATACTAAGAGCCTCAAACCGTTCATGCAGTGTCTTGACGAAGAAGTCTGACCATCTTGTAGGTGGGCGGCCAGGTGATCTTTTTGATGTCCCGAGGTATCCAGTCGGTAACGGCTCTAGTTCAGCGGTCATCTCCAAATTGCATTGAGATTTGAGATTTTTTGAGATAAAATCTCAAAAAGCATAAAAAGAAAAAACTAGTGGGACTGTTTTGTTTCCTGTTTTCTGGACGATGTGCTGGGGTGAAAGGGGGGTTGGCGGCAGGAGATACAGTTTGTGGTGCTGGGACTTGAACCGGATTGGCCCCATGGAAGGGAAGCACTGCCATGTCCAAGATTTCTGAGTCACCTAGAAATCTTCATTCTCACTGACCTCTGGGGGACTGAAGGCTTTTGTCTGTGGGTTTTTTATTTTGTTTTGAGGTCACACCTGGTGGTGCTCAGAGGCTAGTCCTGGCTCTGCGCTCAGGAGTGACCCCTAGCAGTGCTCAAGGGGCCATCTGGGGATCAAACCAGGTATAGGGCCCCATCAGCTGCATGAAGACAAGTGCCCCCCTGCACCCTCTGGCTGCCCCCGTTTGTGGGAAGTTGGGGCTATACCAGGAGCTACTCCCAGATCAGCTCAGGGGGCTGCTCCTGGCAGTGCAAGGGTGACTGCACTGTGGCTGGGATGGGATCTGGCAATGCCTGAGCTTGGCCCTTTGAGCCATCTCTCAGCACAGAATCCAAGGCATTTCTGATTTTTTTTTTTTTTTTTTTTGCTTTTTGGGTCACACCCGGCGACGCTCAGGGGGTTACTCCTGGCTCTGCACTCAGGAATTACTCCTGGCGGTGCTCAGGGGACCATATGGGATGCTGGGGATCGAACCCGGACCGGCATGGGCTGGCCGCGTGCAAGGCAAACGCCCTACCCACTGGGCTATCGCCCGGCCCCCTGATTTTTGTTTTTGAGGGGAAACAGGGAAACCACCTGGGACCTCTGCACAGTTGGAAGATGGGGTGAGAAGATGCCCCCAAATAATCTTCCTCGCACTCCCTGTGTTACTGTAAGTGTATGGATCTCTGGTATTATGTACACTCGTGCAGCCACATACTCTGTAAAGCCACATTACAAAATAGAGAAACACCGAACCTGGGTTCGATCCCCTGCGAGCCTGCCAGAAAAGATCCCTGAGAGCAGAGCCAGAAGTAAGCCCTGAGCACCTTGAGGTGTGCCCTTCCCCCACCCCCCACCAAAAAAATAAAGTGTTTTTCTGCCAAAAAAAAATAGAGAAACATGGGGGCTGGAGCGACAGTACAGCAGGTACGGCGTTTGCCTTGCACATGGCTGACCCGGGTTTGATCCCTGGCATCCCATATGGTCCTCTGAGCACCGCCAGGACTAATTCCTAAGTGCAGAGCCAGGAGTAAACCCTGAGCATCTCTGTGTGTGACCCAAAAGCAAATATATATATATATATAGATATATATATATGTATGTATGTGTGTGTGTGTATATATATATATATATATATATATATATATATATATATATATATATATATAAAGGGGGGGGATAGGGCAGAGCAGAAGACACTCCCCACGTCTGGGGGAAGGGCTGGGAAGGAAGACAGGCCTTGGTGAGGTCAGTGAGACCAGGTGGGGCCTGCGGCTGCAGGAGAGGGACAGCAGCTGTGGGTGCTGGGGGCTGGGGACGATGAGTGGGGTTACTCCTGGCTCTGTGCTGGGGTGAAAGGGGGGTTGCGGCAGGAGATACAGCTCGTGGTGCTGGGACTTGAACCTGGATTGGCCCCACGGAGAGGAAGCGCTGCCATGACCCCTGTACTATATCACTGGCCAGGTCTGGGCTTGGGCAGTCAAAACCAATTCAGGGGAATATAGCACTTCATGAGGTCATTGCAAAAATGAAAGGAGCAAAGCATTGATAGTCTATCAGTGCTTAGCTGAAAATTCAGAAATTTAACTGCCTCTTAAATTCTACTCCTGTTTCATACTGTGATCACCTTTATATTCCACATGAAATTATAAGTCCTTTCTGGAACAATGTAAATAAATAATACCTTGAAAGAAAAAAAAACCCGAATTCAGGGGCCAGAGCACTAGAACAGCAGGGAGGGCATTTGCCTTGCACACAGCTGACCCAGGTTCCATCTTCAACATCCCAAAAGGACCCCCCCAAGCACTGCCAGAGTCATTCCTGATTGCAGAGCCTCGACCCCTGAGCATTGCCACCAAACAACAACAACAACAACAACAACAACAACAACAACAACAACAACAACAACAACAAGACAGCAAAATGAGACTCAGGGGCTTCTATTGAGATTGCAGGGGGAACTGGGTGAGGCCTGTTTGAGAAGGATTCCTCTGGGGTTCTCTAGGTGGGGCTGGGCAAGGGTAAGGGGGAGTGTGGAGGTTTGGCGCTGAGAGCAGGAGCAAGGATACTTTAAATGAAAGAAGAGGAAGCCTGAGAGCAGGGAAGAGGGACTCAGACAGGAAGGAGGGACTAGGGCAGGGAGGGGAGGGACTAGGGAGGGAGAATGAGAAGGTGCTTAAATAATCCCCAATTTTTTTTTTTTTTTTTTTGCTTTTTGGGTCACACCCGACAACGCTCAGGGGTTTCTCCTGGCTCTGCACTCAGGAATTACCCTGGCGGTGCTCGGGGGACCATATGGGATGCCGGAGATCGAACCCGGGCCGGCTGGGCCGCACGTAAGGCAAACGCCCTACCCACTGGGCTACGCTGCCCCAAATAGTCCCCAATCTTGATGAAAGAGAGTGGAGAGGGGAGAAGGAACTCTTATACACCCCCTTTGACAGGGAGAGGGTAGGGAGTATTCTTGATCATTGATTTGGAGCACGAGGCCCTGAGGGTGAGCTTGGAAAACTGATACTGACCTTGACTGACCACACAGCAAAGGGCGGAGAGCACAGAGAAAGCTGCGTCTCTCGCAGAGCACCCGTGGGACCTCTTGGTAGAAGCGTCTGGTCAGTCTTTAAGAGGATAGAGTCTGGGTCAGCCGAATCTGAGCGCCTGGAGACTTGGACAAGCGAATCTCTCAATGGCTCAGCGTCTTAATTGGAAAATGGGATAACAGGGCCTAGATCATAGGGCTGCTGTCAGGATTTAATAAGATGATGTAGCTAAAAGAAATTAGCACGGTGCCTGCCGTGTTGTAAACACTCCATAAATCTCCGCTCGTGGTATGAACAGCAGGGGCGGCAAGAACAAATACCAGTCTGGGACGCGGGGGTGAGGTCTGGGCTGGTGGTAAAGCCCCTGCCAATGCAAAAAACGGGGCCCTTGATGCCACGGAAGTTCCCTTCCGAGAGGAGAGTGGGAGTGAGGGGGGCCAAGAGGCGAGGGAGACGGGCTGGAGCTGGGGTACATTCCCAGAGTCCTGACTTTTTACTGGAGTCTGAGGTATATCCCCTGGGCCCTCCCTCGTTTGCTGGAGTCTGGGGTATATTTCCTGGGCCCTCCCCAAGTTGCTGCAGATAAGACAGGTGTTAGGGGTTTGTCTTGAAAGGGTCCAGGATTCACAGGAGCTGCTGAAAATTGGCAACTAGACTTGAAATCCAAAGTTGTAAAGAAGTGCAAGTTTACTGAGAGGAAGAATAGAAAGAACTTCCGCATGGAGGGCCATCAGAGAGTGCTGGAGAATGGTTGCTATCTAGGAGTTTCAGAGTTCTCTGTCTTGGAGTTGCCGTATCCGACTGGGGTATCCGACTGGGGTATCGGACTCTCCACACGGGATTCTGGGAGCGTGACATGTCAGTGGTTCTGCAATGCGTTTCTGGGCAGACTGCATTTTGGCTAAACCAGTTAGAGGCTGCTGGCTCTATCAGTGGCTCAGAGACCTTAGAGGCGGCTGATACTTTCTTTGCTCACAAGGATTGTTTATTTCCTAGCTGAGGATTGTCAGCACCCTCCATCCCCCTGCCCCTTGGCCTGGGAGGACTGATTGATAAACAGTAGCTCTGACTATGTCCTTTGCAGAGTGCACTTGATTTCAAGGTAGCGAGAGTAACGGAATGTTTAAGAGTTTCTGAGAAGAGCGTCTCCTGGCAACTGGCAAGGGAAACTGAGGAATCTGCTTTCATGTTGATGTTGCCATGATGCGGCTGGCGGCTGAGGGTGCTTCCTCAGGGGATGCACTTCCGGAGGGGCACTCCTTGGTGAACACAATTGACTGCAGATTCGTACAGGGTCCCCCTTTTCATGTGCCCGCCACACAGGGTCCCCCTTTTCGTGTCCCCGACAGTATCAGGACAGAAGTTCTCTTCTATCTCCGAGGTCACTGGGGAATGGATGAAAACTCACAAGTCTGGCGCAGTTCCAAAAAAGGCTTTTAATAGTACAAAAGCTCTACCACCGCAATCCAATATAATGAGAGAACTCTAGCTCTGGTCAGAACTTAGACCATACACGAGAGCCCAAGTCTCCCACCAAAGAGGGTCCTACCAGAAAGGAGACCACCAAAGAGAGGATCTCACCCGAGAGTCCTACCAAAGAGGAAGCGTGTACCTCAAATCTATCCCCTTATACACACTAAAGTAATCCTAACTGTTGACAGGGGAGGGTCCTATCAACAAAGAACCCTAAACAGCTTCTAGATAGAAGAGTGTAGAAGGGTGTTGCCACACTCTACTACAGTCTAAACAAAGGATTATGCCAAGGACTAATCCCTTCTTCTGAGATTATCTCTTGTGTAAAACACTGGAGAGAGAGGGGCTGGTATAAAGTCTTAATTTCATGGACTTCATGTAATCTAGATGGTGCCCACAAGGTCCTTCTTTTTTTTTAAATTTTTTATTATTTTTTTTATTTTTTGCTTTTTTGGGTCACACCCGGCAATGCTCAGGGGTTTCTCCTGGCTCTGCACTCAGGAATTACTCCTGGCGGTGCTCGGGGGGACCATGTGGGACACCAGGGATGGAACCCGGGCCGGCATGAGCCGGCCACGTGCAAACAAACGCCCTACCCGCTCGGCTATCGCTCCGGCCCCTAGGTCCCTTCTTATTATTATCTGTACCAGGGTGGATTCTGAGTATCTTGTTCTCCAAGTGTGACTGAAAGGGTCACACTCACCTACATGAGGACAAACTAGTATGATCCTTCCTATAATCTTCCTGTAGCCAGGGTGGGAAATTCCAACTGTCCCACGCTGGGTGCAGTGGGTATAAGGAGGAGCTCTGCCCAATCTAGATAACATAGAAGTCTTAGTAGATGTATAATAGTAAGTCAGAAGTTACTCATTCAGAGTCAAGGTGACTTCTGTAACTGCCACAAACTCCATCAGTGTTTACATAGAAGAGAGATCTATTAGTATGAACCTTGGCTTAAGAACATGTAAATAGATTAAGCTGTGAGTGGATAAAACAGCAAAGCTCCCAAGCTAGCTAGGCCTGTCACCCAACAGCACAGGGTCCCCCTTTTCCTGTACCTGCACATACACACACGCTGGCCAGGGGGTGACCATCCCAACCGTGGTGCTTGCACACTTCTGTGTTGGTGCTTACTGTCTTCTCCTGGCATCACTCCTGGCAGTGCTTGGAGGAGCATATGGAGTGCTGGGGATCGAACCCAGGTCAGCTGTGTCCTTGGCAAGACCCTTACCACTGCAGGATCTCTCGGGTCCCCCTGCGCATTGTTTTACTGGCACTCTTGCCTTTAGTGCGCCCAGACACCATGGCAGTGTGCCAGGAATTACTAGTAGGTTCAGGGTCACAGCCAGCAAGGCTGCTGAGCATGCTCAGTGCCGGGCAGGGGCAAGGGGGCACTGGGAACTGATCTCAGGGCCTCACACTTGCAGGGCAGGAACTTCAGCCATTGAGCGCGCCTTCTGACTCCACACTTGAGGGTTATTTGTGTCTGCTCACCGGCACTTCATGTGACACTTGAGGGTTATTTGGTTTGTTTATTTGTTAGGTCACATTCAGCAGCACTGGGGGCACTTTCAGTGTGTTGCTCAGGGTTGCTTCTGGTAGTACTTGGGGACCATCTGGTGTTGGGAATTGAACCTGGACCTCTTACATGCAAAGCTAGAGCTCTGGCCTTTGAGCCATTTCCCCAGCCTCCCATGTTTGAAGTTTGTGTTTTGGGGGCCACACTTTGCTATGTTCAGAGATCATTCCTGGTTCTACACTTAGGAGACACTCCTGTTGGGCTCAGGGGACCCTTTGTGGTGCTGGGTTCAGAGCTGGGTTTGCCATGTGCAAGACCAACACTTTATCTGCTGTGCTAGTTCTCTGCCCTCCAAATTAAGTTTGAAATTTATTTTAATCGAGAATTCATCATTGTCTCTGTGGAGTTTAAGAGACCCCATTGGTAGTTTTTATTTCTTTATTTTTTATTCATTCATTCATTCATTCATTCATTCATTCATTCATTCATTTTTTTTTGGGTCACACCCGGCAATGCTCAGAGGGATTACTCCTGGCTCTTTGCTCAGGAATTACTCCTGGCGGTGCTCGGGGGACCATATGGAATGCCGGGATAGAACCTGGGTCGGTCCCGTGCAAAGCAAATGCCCCTCCCGCTGTGCTATCACTCCGGCACCCCATTGGTTGTTTCAGCACCCAATTCCTACCTGTTCCATGGGGGTCTCAGGTCCACACGTGGGCTAGGGAATGCTGAGTGTCAAGCATTGAGGGCCTTAATAAACAATAGTTGTTCTGGGAGAGAAAGGAATTTGCCAGGGAGAGCAGGTATGTGGAAGACACGTTCTAAAGGGATCAACAGCCTCAGTGCCGCCAAGAATCAACCCACGTCCGACTACAGAGCATTCACTGGTGTGTCGCGGATGGGAGAATGACCTTGAGGAACCAGCATGGGGTGCGGGGGCTGTAGCAGTTGAGGTGAGGGGGCTAGAGGAAGGAGGAGGCGGTGCGTGACAGTCGTGTGAGCGTGTGATAAAGGTAGAGTGAGTGTCCCCACAGCAAAGCTGTCCTTTGCTCACCTGCCCCCTGCCCTGACCGCGGGCATGAGCTCATTCTAGCTTCTCCACACAAGGCCTCCCTTGGTAAAGAACACGGTGCACCTCTCCTGTGCCTGGTGGTTACCAGAATAAAAATAGCCATTTCGGGGCCAATGAGATGACAAAGATAACACAGTAGTAGGGCACTTACATGCACATGGCTGACCCAGGTTCCATCCCTGGCATCCATATGGTCCCATGACTAACACCAGGAGTGATCCCTGAGCGCAGAACCAGGAGAAAGCCGTAGCACTGCCAGGTGTGGCCCCAAACCAGAACCAACAGCAATAAAATAAACATCCATATGTGGTGCCGAGGACCCTCTGCCGGCTGTGCTGGAGACCCCCTACTTGCTGTGCCGTCTTTCTGCCCACCCACCTCCTCAAGCCCAGTACTTAAATATGTTCCTGTAGGAAACAGCTCATAACATTTTCAGAAATTAAAACGTTTCCTCTGACTCCACATCATTTCCTATCTATTCTCTTAGTAATTTCTACATCTTTTTGAATCAGTCTCTGCTTCTTACTAGCTTTTCAAATCACTGAACTCTGGTACCCACCACGTTCCTCCCCCTCCCTGGAGCTAGTCTAGCCCAGACAATCAGCCACCCCCTCACTGTTAGCCCCCTGACCCTGGACAGGTTTCTGTAAACAACATGACCTCTCTGACTTTTTTAGATTACTCACCCCTCCCTCCTGGAGCCTCCTTCCCTTGGCTTTTCTGAAACTGTTTCCTCCTGGTTTTCCTTTATTTTTTTCTTTTCGGCTGTGCCAGAGATGGAAACCAGGGCCTTCCCACATGCTCCAGGCCAGTGGGCTGAGCCACATCCTCCTTGGCTCCTCTGGTTTTCCCTCTGCCTCTCCATAGCTTCTTGTTTTTTTTTTTGGGGGTTAGATCTCCCCCAAAATGCTCAGGGTTACTCCTGGTAGTGCTCAGGGGACCGTATGGGATGCTGCTGGAGACCCACCCGGGCTGGCTGCTAGGCAAAGTGCCCTCCCTGCACTCTGCCCCTCTCCAAAAGCTTCTTTCTGATTTCAGATTTATTATTTTTTGCTTTTTGGGTCACACCCGGCAATGCTCAGGGATTACTCCTGGCTCTGCACTCAGGATTTACTCCTGGCGGTGCTCAGAGGATCATATGGGATGCGGGATCGAACCGGGTCGGCTGCGTGCAAGGCAAGCACCCCTACCCGCTGTGCTATTGCTCCGGCACCAGAATTTTTTTTTTCTTTTTGGGTCACACTCGGTGATGCTTAGGGGTTACTCCTGGCTCTGCACTCAGGAATTACTCCTGGCAGTACGGGGGATCGGGGGATACCGGGGATCGAACCTGGGTAGGCCATGTACAAGGCAAACGCCCTCCCTGCTGCGCTATTGCTCCAGTCCTCCTGATTTCAGATTAATTCACTCCCCTATATCTCTGAATGTTAGTCATGTGGAGACTCCTTTATTTATTTATTTTTTTTGAGATACTCCCCCTTTTCGGCAGACTTCTCTGGTAATTATAGGGGTCAGCATCTTAGGGGACACATGTACATCCCAGGATCACTGGTGCAGGAAATGGCATCAGATCAAAGCCATTTGATCCATTGCGAGAACTAGTCCCTGGGACTTTGGACTAGAACTGAGAAGAATACGCTGGAACTGGAACTAAAAAATATGAGCTGACACTTTGTGGGGTGCCTGGATGCCTGCGGTAAAGTCGAGAGCTGTCAGAAGTTGAGTTTATCATGTTGGGTGGAGAAACAGAGGAAGCTGGTCTTGGAGAGGTAAGAGGAGAGCGAGGAGGCAAGGAGGGGAGACCCCTGCCCAGTTCTTGCCCCTGAGCACCTCGCCCCAAAGTGTCGCGCTGACTCAGTGGCCAGTCAGGCACCCACATGAAAGCTCATAACTCAAGGGGATCAAACTGAACGACTCCGCTTCCGGCAGTCTGAGGGAAGGGCTGAAATGCATTTCCCAATCCAAGAGAAATATTGCGTCTTCTGTCCTCTAACTGCTCTCCAGACCCATTTGGATGCCCATAACCTGGCAGGCAAATGGGGGACACCCTATCCCCAGTCCCAGGTGAGCGAAGGGGAATATGATAGAGGCCTGGGCAGGTTGAAGAAAGGTTTTGAGCCCTTCCACTTCTGCCTGGGATTTCTCATGAAGCTAGAAACCACAGTTAGAAGGCAGAGAGAGAGAGAGAGAGAGAGAGAGAGAGGGAGAGGGGGGGAGATCATACTCCATGACTTGGAAGGGGCATTTCAGCAAGCCTGAAGATTAGAGAGCAAGCAAAGATCTACAAAATTGTAGCAACATTTCTATATGGGGTTTCCCCACTTTACCATTATTATTATTATTATTAATTTGTTATGTTTATTATTTTTTCCCCAAAATTTTATTACACCATTTTAGACATAAAATTGCAAGATGCTCATGCAGAGTTCTGGTTCCACAGCGTTCCAACACCCATCCCTCCACCCAAACCCATCTCCCATCACCAATCTCCCTCTCCCCATCCCACACCTCAAGTACTTGGCGGGTTCTGTATGTCTTCTCTCTCCTCTCTATCTCTCCTTCCTGCCAAACTTTCCTGCACATTGTGGAATGCAGTGCATTAAAGGACATAACTGTTTCCACTATTTTGATAGAGCGCCGGGCTGCAAGCGGCCGCACGACCTGGACTCGAACTGGTTTTGTTCTGTCAATCTGGTCGTGAGGCAGGATCCCAGGTTCCAGACAGCAAAGGTGGTGGCTAGTGTGGTGGGCGAAGTCTCATCCGGCTGCTTCCGGGACCCCCGGAGGTGATGGGCCCCACTCCCAAAAACCCATCTGTCCTCCTGGGAGCCCCATGGTCAGCTTAGCCGGGGGAAAGCGGAGTTCCAGCTCCCCAGGCGCGTCCTCGGCCCACATGCTATGGCTGGTCGCCCCAGGGCAGCTTCTGGGCGGGGGGGGCCACCAGGCTCGACAAAATGGAGGGGGAATGGCCGACCCCTTACTCCATCTGACGAATTCCCAGCAAGTCCCGCTTCTGGGAGCCGCCTACCTGGGCTCGAACTGGTTTTGTTCTGTTAATCTGGTCGTGAGGCAGGATCCCAGCATCCGGACAGCAAAGGTGGTGGCTAGTGTGGTGAGCAAGTCTCATCCGGCTGCCCACTCCCAAAACCCATCTGTCCTCCCGGGAGCCCCATGGTCAGCTTGATGTTTATTATTTTATGCCCATTAAAAAGCCCAGCCTCCTCCTTCCTGAGAACAGACACCAGAACCAAAATTCCCAGAGTCCCTTGCAGCTTGTTTACGGGCTTGCCACCTCCTACATGTGAGACTTTGATTAAATATGAAGCAGGTAAATGCCACTGAAGTTCAGCAATATTCTGGTTCTCTTCTCCGTCTGAGCACTAGGAAGGCTGCTCTCCCTGGGCAGGGACATTCTTGTGAGCAGAAGCCAATAGAATGTTTCTTCACTCTAACTGTTACAGAAAACTCAGAAGATTCAAATCAGCAAGGTGGCATCATTATTAAGATGGTGGAGTTGTTCAACAGCAAAATTCCAGAAAGATCAGTGAGGAAGATTCCTTCTCGCTTTCCCATCCACACTGGAACTACACCACTTGCCAGGAACGTCTCTTTATAATTTTAAACCAGTAAATTAGAGTTGTTTGTAACTTGGTGATTCTCAGCCAATCCTGATTTCAGAAGGAAGTAGGTTGGACAGAGGGCTTCGATTTCTGCTATTCCTGGTAGTAGGATCACACGTGTCCAGCGTTGGGGACTGTGGTCATGTTAATAGCAATGGTTTTCCCAGTGGTTGCAATATTGAGATCATACCACAGAAGTACCTAGAGCTTGTAAAGTTGGCGGTCAGACTGAACTCTTGGTGTATGAGTGGCAAAGGCTGTGGTTTTTCTCATCAGTTTCTGTGGTGTGATTGGGTGTTGTTCCTGGAAACAGCCTTGAGCTGATTACTCCAGTTCTCCAAGGCAGTCTGAGCCAAATGTCTTTTAACGAATTATTTTTACACTGCAACTTCCACTGTGGATCCTGTTATTTTGAAAAGGAACTCTGACTGAAAAATTACTGTATTTAATAAATTTCACGTTCCATCACTTTTAAGAGGCAAATTATTTTATGAACAAGTAAAGAACTAAGAGGCAGAAAACAATTACATGCCATTCATTGTAAGCTATATTCTGATTTTCGTATTGTTTAAGCCAGAAACAAGTGTGCCTTAGGATCAGAGAAACATGTTATGGACTAAAAGGACTCTCTACCAGATGAAACTGACAGATAAGGGCCAGAGCGATAGTTCAGCGGGTAGGGCGTTTGCCTTGCACGTGGCCGGCCCGTGCCAGCCCGGGTTCAATCTCTGGCATCCCATATGGTCCCCTGAGCACCGCCAGGAGTAATTCCTGAGAGCAGAGCCAGGAGAAACCCTGAGCATTGCCAGGTATGACCAAAAAGAAAGAAAGAAAGAAAGGAAGGAAAGAAAGGAAGGAAGGAAGGAAGGAAGGAAGGAAGGAAGGAAGGAAGGAAGGAAGGAAGGAAGGAAGGAAGGAAGGAAGGAAGGAAGGAAGGAAGGAAGGAAAGGAAGAAAGGAA